>BQNB010024668.1:0-60458 GCA_026074375.1 Tanacetum coccineum
TATAGAAATAAAAGTCAAAAAAGGCACAGAAAATGTTGGCGCCGATCATTTATCTCGAATTGATAATGATAAGACAAGTGAAGATGACGAAATCGATGATAACTTTCCTGACAAAACCCTTATGGAAATTAGTACCAAAGAAACACCATGGTTCGCAGACTTTGCAAACTATTTGTTAGGGGAAATTATACCTAAAGGGATGACATATCAACAGAAAAATAAATTCTTTTCTAACTTAAAGAACTACTTCTATGAAGAACCTCGTCTTTTTAAAGTATATCCTGACGAAATGATTAGACAATGTGTCTCAGAACCAGAAACTCAAACTATTCTAGATCAATGTTACCACGGACCCACCGGTGGACATTATAGACCCACAACAACAGCTAAAAAGTCTTAGATTCCAGCTTTTATTGGCCAACCATCATAAAAGAAGCTCATACTCTAGTTCGCTTATGCGACGCATGTCAAAAGACTAGAAATATCTCTAAGAGACATGAAATACCATTAAATAACATCCAGGTATGCGAAGTTTTTGACATTTAGGGTATAGATTTCATGGGACCTTCCCAAAATCATACAAATTCGAATACATCTTAGTCGTCGTGGATTACGTATCCAAGTGGGCTGAAGCTCAAGCTCTACCAACAAACGACGGGAGATTCATTATCTCCTTTCTTAAAAAGTTATTTTGTCATTTTGGAATGCCAAAAGCTCTTATAAGCTAATGGAGAAAGTAATGAAAAGATATAGTGTCACTCACCGATTCTCTACATCCTATCACCCTCAAACGAGCGGACAAGTTAACAATACAAACAGAGCCCTCAAAAGAATCCTTGAAAAAATAGTGAAAGACAATCCCGCTGTTTGATCAAGAAAACTCGATGATGCTTTGTGAGGCTTCAGAACCACTTATAAAACACCAACCGAAACCATACCATATAAACTTCTATATGGTAAAAACTGCCACCTACCATTTGAAATTGAACACTGTGCATATTGGGCGCTTAAAAATGGTAACCCTAATCTCATCACAGCTAGTGAGAAAAGAATGTTTCAACTTTATGAACTAGACGAACTACGCCATCACGCATATGAAAACTCCCATCTATATAAAGCAAGAACCAAAGTCTGGCATGATCGAAAAATAAAAATCAGAAAAGACTCTAAAAAAGGAAACAAAGTGTTGTTATTTCACTCAAAATACAATCTCAAACAGCCAAAACTTAGATCTCGATGGCTTGGACCAAACATTGTGAAACATCAATATCCATCCGGGTATGTTGAACTATATGGAAAAGATGGCAAAAGTTTTATTATTAATAGCCATAGACTCAAGATATATCATGAAGAAGATAGTTATATTGACAGAAGGGAAAAACTTACACCCTTCTTTCCTAAAGAATGAAACACCAAAGAAGGAGTCTAGCTAATGACTCTGTAAATTAAGCGATTCTCGGGAGGCAACCCATGCTTTCTCTCCTTTCAAATTAAGTGTGGAGGAGACCCATGTAAATAAATATATCTAAAAACAAAAAAAAATCAAAAACCCTAAAAATATATCCTTTTATGGATAGCTCTCTCACAACTATAGTCTCGTATGCCTCAGGAAGTCTTGTTTTCCCTTAATTTATCAGTTCTTACATTAAGTGCAATGTTCAACTTAAGTTTGGAAGAGGAGTTAAATAGGAAAAGTTAAAATATTATTTCCCTCTATGCTTTCCCTGTAATCTAACCACGTTTTAACTGATATTATAGAAAAAATATATAGTTTTTCTTCCAAAAAGATAAAAAGTGTATCTCACTTAGTAAGACAAATCCACTAAGATTGACATTTTAACTAGCACAAAATAATCCACTAAAATTGTAAGGAAATTCTAGCCTTTGATGCATAATTGTTGCACATTTTATGAGAGTACCGGTAAGTTACTAGCTCTAGAACTTATGCTTGATTATCATTAAATAGACCGCGGTGAGGTTAATTTATACACAATTTCGCATGATAAAAGGTAATTTAATCCCCATATGAGCCCGCCAGTCTGCAGAACTCGCTCTTAGTGCTAAAAATTCCCAAGTGCAATATGCTCAATACCTAAGTTTTGTGCCAGCCTTAGTCAGCGTTATTATAACATTTGGTGTTAAAAAAATTCGCAAAAGTGATATGATATGTTATTATAAGGCTTTGGCTTGGCATATGAAATCATCATATTTCCCATGTTTCACCCACATCATATTTTCACAGTATGCCTCTTTAAGATTTTGTCTGGTGCTCACGCCTCATCGGTCATGTTTATGTGTCTTGTACAAGCATATGGTAGCTATCTAGATTATTTCTATGCGAATTGAGTGATTTCACAAACAGAAACCCTATATGAGTGACTTGTGTGAATAAAAATAAATATATCCCTTTTGTGAGGTGCTTATGTTATATGTCTAGGCCTGAAAAGTTATGAACCGGATAAACACTTGTGAAAATAAAATAATTGATTTTTCTCCATGTTCATGATAAATGAAACTTGTTTTATCGCTTTGATTGCTTTAGGGTAAGCAATAGTTAAGTGTGGAGGTATTTGATAACGCCTTAATTATACATATTTTGAAGGCGTTATTATATACATTATTAGCATTTCTCATGAACTTTCGATACTTAATAGCATGAAATATGTGCAGGTTCACTTGAAGATAATCCGAGCATGAATTATTAAAGATACAAGTGTTTATGTAAAATGGAAGTCAAGCTAAATGAAGAAAAATAAATAACTCCAAGAAACAAGCAAAGTGCAGCGGTTTTCCTACTAAGTGCGCCGCACTTCTACCCGAAAGTCAAATATAAGTCAACAGCAAAGTGTGTCGCACTCTCCTACCTTATGTAGTGTACTTCTCCAAGCATTTATGAAACTTTGGCGCCAAGTACTTAAAGTACGCCGCACTTTTCCATAAGTGCGCCGCACTTCTCCCCCTCCTCAACCTATAAATAGAGGCCATCTCTCAACCATTTAGACATCAATCTCATATCATTTAAAGACTATTTAGTCATGAATTCTCCATGTATTTCCAAAAGAAGAACACTAAAAGAACTGGTATATTGGATTGAATAAAAGGGTTATATAGTTTTGGTTATTGGTAATCGGGTTACTTGTGACACTTATGGAATTCGTAATCTAGCCGAAGCTAGCATGTTTCCTATTACTCTTCTCATTCATGTTATTATGAAATTAGCAGCCATAAGAAGGTAAATCTTTTATGACTACTCGAATATGTTGATATAATAAAGAAGCATTTGGTGTTATTATAATCTCATATTGATTTCTTGTTTGTGTTATGAACCTCTGTGCTATCTAGTCTTGCTATTCTTGTTTATCACTTTTGATCGTATATGCAACTTGGTATAGGTCGAAAAACCCACTTTGTACTATCCAATTTTGAAAACTTATCTGTGATTTTTGAATCTTTAGTTGGAGGAATCCGATTAAATAATTTGATAAACATTGGGACTAATTGGTATTGTGATAATTCTGTAAGAGATCATCTGATTAAAAAACACAGGTCTTGAATTAATTAAACTAATTTGTGAAATCTCCCTTTTGACGAAGATGGTTATTTTGTGAATTACAACTCAAGAACACCAACCTGTTAAACTGAGATCATGATTATCACCATTGCTACTGAATATGAACTACCCGAGTAGTTATATTTCCTTATTAATGAATTTACTCACTGTCACTTATTGGCTATTTTGCTTGAAAAAGTTTATCATTATTTGTTTTGAATCTTTCATTATGCGAACATAAACAAGTCCATGTGAACGACTTGATCTTACCTAAAGATTATACTATATATGTGGGCTATACTTTTACCCGTGTGTTGTGTTTTTAGTCAAAATCGGTATTTCTAGTCTTATAAATTTAAAGCTTTTATAACACATCACCTATAATCTATATAAAAGAGTTACAAGATGACATCCATGACTTAGTATTCAAATGGATACAAGTTCCTAATCTATACATCAAGAACCTCTCTATACAACCCGATCTACTACATGACATACAAGTGATCAAATGTAATCACTTCTATGTAACCCAATCTACTACATGATATACAAGTAATCAAGGATGATCACTTCTATGTAGAGACATCCTATACTTGACTACATACCCTTTGGTACTAGTGGAACTAACATAGAATGTAACCATTATCTATGCCTTATGTTAGAACCATGATTAAAGATCAAGAAAGAAATTCTATGTGTATGGCTTGTGTGAGCCGTGGGTTTTTCAACAAGAGGATGGGGAAGAAAGCTTGGGTATTTATAAGAAAATATTGACTTGGAGAAGGGTGAATGGGAAAAGGGTGAACTTACCAATGGGTAATAGGATGCATTGGATAATAGCATGCACCTTAATTCAAATTTTAAATTTACCCATTTTCCCTCCATTATCTAGAGGCTTCTAGAAGCCTTGATGAGCCTTGATGGGCCTTAATGGGACGACCACCATTGGTCCCCCAATGGGTTTGTCCCTTTTCTTAGCCCGATCCAATTAACCAAGTCCATATGTGTAAGAGTACTAGGACGTCGAGAGGAGTTGATGAAAACGAGGAACTTTCTTTAATAAATGTATACTTACTTATGGTAGATAAGGATGGCGAGATCTTTATGTCTTGATGCATATTGATACTTGAGACGTCGAAAGGAGTTGAAGAATGTTTGTGTTGATGATTTATGTATATGAGTAACTTGCGTACTTTACGTAATGTTTTACAAGTTACATGTTTGTCATCACCAAAAAACAAAGAGGCTGTATAGATTCAATATCATAATATTTTCACTAACATATTGTAAGCAACGTAAGGATTTATTATGTTGGTCCATAAACATAATGGGTTTGGTTGTACCCGGAAAAGAGCTCGACATTTAGCTTAGTGTCAGAAAATATTGTAAGCGACGTTGTAAGGTTTTATCCGCTGTGAAAGGAGCTTATTGACTAGTGAAGTAACTCTCGAGTTGGGTACTCGGGGAGTGGAGTAGGGCGAAGAGGAGCTTCGTGACTGAACCACAATAAATCATCGTGTCTGGTTTGCGCTTTCTTTTACTTATCTCTTTAGGTTTATATTTTCATTTATCGCTTTACACTTATATTTGCATCGTGCTTATGCTTGTGTAGTTTGTTATGTTGATTAAGATCATGTTTTGGTTTGATGCTCTTATCGTATTCATGTTTGCGACATGCACTATTTTATATAGTTGTTGTAGAACCACTATTGACACTTTCTATATTGCGTCATAGTTGATCGATTATTTGATACAAAAGATTTAAGTTTTTAAATGGTAATGTATTCACCCCCCCCCCCCCCTTCTATATATTCCATAATTGAAAGCTAGTCTAGTAAGTTACTCGAGATGGGATGGCATCCATTTCGATTGCAAGGGTTGACCATATCACCGTCTGCATTAGATTAGATACTTAAAAAGTGCTGGTAAACTTTTATTTAGTTGGCACCTAATGGGGGTTTAAATGTCGAGAAGTGTGATTGACAACATTAGGTAAGGTCTATAGGATAGTTGGGGACTTAATGAATATAAACTAGATACCCGGTTTCTGTGACCACTGGTTTAGATCATAGGAATTATAGGTTAGGTTACGACGACTATTCAGACCTAATGATATTTGAACCACTATATAAAATTTCACACCCCGCTAAAGCGGAAACACGAGGTGCAACAGCTCATAGTACATCGCATAAGATATAGATAACACCAAACATGATTTAAAGGAAAACATCATATATTACAATAAGTTTCAAAAGACAAGTTATAACACGTTTAAACATGAGTCCTCAACGATAAAGCATTTTCTTTTAAACATAACCCAATATTTACAAAAGAGTGTCCATGCAATGCATCCAAAATCACCACTTACTGCTGATTACCTGAAAAGCATGATAAAACGGGTCAACTATGGCCATAGTTGGTGAGTTCACAGGTATTAGTACACCAAGTAGTTTCAAAACGATCGTGAATAATTGGTTGCCAAATATTTCAAAATGGTATACATGCGTGTTTATGCAATAAGGCCACTACTTAAGCCGCTTACAACCGAATAGTTTGCCCTTATGTGTCACATGCTCTAACGTAAGCATGGAATGGTGATACTATGCACTTTTGTTAGTTGGAGTGAGGGGATGGCTCTACCCCTAAATAGCGTTATCCATAAATACAAACAGCTCGAAATGAGTTAATAAGTAGTGTAGTTTCAGGGGACTTTTACAATAATAGTACTCAAGCATCAAACATAAGCATATATACCAAGTGAGGCAAAAGTTCATTTAGTTCAATAAGTTCGTAAAAGTACAATCAATTCAGTTTAATTAATCATATCATGCTTTCTACCCCAAAACAAGTAAAACAGTCAAACGGAGGCTGTGAAAACTCACTATAACAAGTAAGGAGTGAGTACAAGAAGCAGGCATAAGAAGTGTACCACAATGATCATTAAGGCAACCCTCGTGTGTAGACCTCACTAGATGTGATCTAAAACAAGATAAAATACTTATTAAAATCTAAATGATATGTTCGGATAAAGCACAATAACTAGTTAGGTCACTCATTTTAGACTCGTCAAAATACGTCACCTATACCAAAAATATAGTATTGAATCAAAACACTTGCACACCCTAGGTGTCTACAGACAAACTCAAGATCACAAGGACTTGGATAATAATCCTTCACTTTAGTAGCACAATGGCTCGTCTAGGGTGTTCAAGTCACGTCTAAAACAAATACTCTCCAAAACCTCATAAAATCATATAGTTTAAGAAGAATACCAAAACTGCTCTGATTTTAGGTTCACATTGGGTGACAATTTCACCAAGAACAAGAATGTTTCAGACCCAATACTTCACAAACCTCAATATATTATGTCTTAGGTATGTTCATGAGTTTTTGACAATCTTTGTGAAGTGTTTAAGTCAAGCAAATAGGCTTAAACAAGAAGTCTCGTCAGTTTTGAAAACACAACAGGCCAGCCCATGTGTGTCAATCACCAGAGGTTCAAGACCATTGAGTTGGGTCCTCAACTTCTGAATTACTTTAGTTAACATCCTAAATATTCCCAAACCGAATTTCAAAGTCTCACATGAAGTATAGAGTGAGATATAGACCAAGTAAGTAACTTAACCAAAATTGGAAATTTGGCAGATTTGACAACTGAGTTTATTTTACTATTTTGAATGACCAAATCTTAAAATCATTTCACATAACCACCATGGTTATATAGCTAAATTAAAGGTAATTAAGTTTAGAGCCAAGAAACGGGTCAATATGATCATTTTTAAAGGAGTTATGCCCTCTAGAAGTTGACATACATAACCAAACAGCAAGCTGTTTGGTTTTACTAGCTTGTTTTCATGTCTTTTCTTTATACTAACACCCACAAACGACCAAAACAAACCCACAAATCATTTTAACCGTGTTTTAACATTATTTTAAAGCCATAATATTAGTGGTTTATTCATACAATAAGTCCCTTAAATATTATGTAAAACAAGGGTACAAGAAATCATTAATAAAGCTTTTTGGTGTAAGTTTTGATTTGATGACTTCTTACACCAAGTAAATACCTTTTCTACTTGGATTATAAGGTATGTAAGGCTATGCTACTAAGGTTCTTGACGAGCTTAAACAAGGTTCTTGGTGTGGAAGTGATTGGTGAAAGTGGTAGAGCAAGATTAGGAATATGAAGATAGAGTTTTGATTGTGTGTTCCTGTATCTTAACTAATTTTTCTTTATGGTGGTATGGTGGTTGTGTGATGATGTTGGCTGGCCTAAATGAGATAGGAGAAGAAGATGAGAGTGTTTAGCTTAGTGTGTGAAAAAATGTTAGTGAAATGAGGGTGAAATGGTAGTGTGAGGTTTAAGTACTAATGGTGCTTGTGTGACAAGTATTAGCAAACTTAGTTAAGTGTCAAATGTGTAAGTATGAGGTGTTTAGTATGTAAGTAGGAGGTGTTAAGTGTGTAAGTAGGAGGTGTAAGGCATGTGTACTAGTAGGACAAGTAATACATAATGGTAATATAGTAATTTACCTCTTTAACTATTGTTAGTTTTTTATGTTAAGTTCTTGCATCGTTAGTCCTTTTCGTTAACTATTTTGTAATAACTAAGCACATTATTTATAATAAGTTGCCGTTTAAATAAAATAGTAGGTCGATGGTACATTCATAACCCAAGGGTTCCTAAAGCAAAGCGATCTCAAAAAGAAAACATGACCCGACTAACACAAATTAGCTTAACAAGCATAGTTTTAGTCAAAGACGTTATAAAATACTATCGGTCACTAACCTGAGTTTAGACAATTGTCACAGTATCTCCTCCGTTGAAAGGAATTTCATCCTAAAATTCAAGTCGTTCTCTCTAAAGGTGAAGTATTCACGAATAGATGTCGATAATTGCGTTTGATTTCGTCTTCGCGCTCCTATGTAAATTCAGGGCCTCGACGTGAATTCCATTGGACCTTTACAATGCGAATTCGACTCTGCTTCAAACTCTTGACTTCACAGTCCATGATTTCCAGTGGCTCTTCAACAAAACGTAAATTGTCTTCTATCTTGAGTTCGTCTAGGGGCACATGTAAGTCTGTATTTGCCAGACATTTCTTCAGATTTGACACATGAAACGTATCATGAATGCCGCTCAATTCTTACGGTAACCGAAGTCGGTAGGCTATAGGACCAATTCGTTCAACGATCTCGAATGATCCCACATACCTCAGCGCTAACTTGCCCATTTTTTCAAAACGTATTACGCCTTTCCAGGGTGATACCTTGAGTAAAACTTGATCACCGATGCTAACTTCTAAGGGCTTACATCGATTATCAGCATAGCTCTTTTAGCGATCTTTTAATGCCTTTAGCATTACCTTGATTTGAAATATCTTATAAGTGGTCTCTTACATGATTTTTGGCCCAATAAATTGACTTTCTCCTACTTCAGCCCAAACAATAGGTGATCGGCATTTCCGCCCGTACAATGCTTCAAATGGGGCACATTTAATGCTTGTGTGATAACTATTGTCGTAAGAGAACTCGACTAAAGGAAGATGGGTATCCTAGTTTCCTCCAAAGTTGATAGCACATACTCTGAGCATGTCTTCCAATGTCTGGACAGTACGTTCACTCTGACCATCAGTCTAAGGGTGATAAGCCATACTCATGTCCAAACGTGTTCCCAATGCCTTCTATAACGTCTGCCAAAATCATGACGTGAATCGACTATCACGATCAGAGATAATAGACACAAGCACTACATGCCTTGCTACTATCTCGTTGATATAAATTATTGGTAGCTTTTCCATCTTGTAGTCCTCACGAATTGCTAGGAAGTGCCCAGACTTAGTCATTCTATCGACAATAACCCAAATTATGTCATGTCCACAACTGGTTCTAGGCATTTTTGTAATGAAGTCCATACTTATTTTCTCCCATTTCCACTTGAGAATCTCCGGTTGCTGTAACAAACCTGAGGGTTTTTGATGTTCAGCTTTAACCTTCAAGCAAGTTAGACACTTGCTTACATACACGGCTATGTACTATTTCATTCCTGGCCACTAGTACATATCTCTAAGGTCGTAGTACATCTTATTCGCTCCTGGATGAACATAGTACTTCATTGCATGAGCTTCGTCCATGATCAAGGTTCTTACATTACCTGTCGACGGAACCCATATTCGATCTACAAAGTATAATCCGCTGTCACCCTTTCTCTCCACCTATTTGTCTAACCCTCGCAACATCTCTGCTAGTGCATTTAAGTCATTGGACGCTTCATACTGGGCTTCTAGTATCTTGCCCTTGATACCTGAATGAATCGTCATGCTCATAGCCTATACGCGCCTTGGCTTAACCTTTTTCTTCCTACTTAACGCGTTAGCTAAAATGTTTGCCTTTCCCGGATGATAACGAATCTCGCAATCGTAATCACTGAAAATCTCAATCCATCGCCTTTATCACATATTCAACTCCTTTCGGTAAAAAATATGCTACAGACTTCTATGATCAGTGTAAATGACACTTTTTGTCCCGTACAAATAGTGTCTCCAGATTTTGAGAGCGAATACTACATCACCTAGCTCTAAATCGTGGGTTGTATAATTCCTCTCATAAATCTTTAGCTGTCGAGATGCGTATGCAATCACCTTACCCCTTTGCATCAGTACACATCCAAAGCCTTGGTTTGACGTGTCACAATACACCACGAAGCCGTCTGGTCCATCAGGGAGCGTCATAATTGGGGCATTACACAATTTATCTTTCAACGTCTGAAAGGCTTCTTCTTGTTCTTCGCCCTAATCGAAATTCTTGTCCTTTTGAGTTAGTGAGGTGAGAGGTTTGTCAATTGTAGAGAAGTTCGTGATGAATCACCGGTATTAACCTGTTAATCCTAAGAATGAGCGAATTTATGTTGGTGATGGGGGCTTTCCAATTCTTTACCGCTTTAATCTTACTCGGTTCCACATGAATTCCATTACTGTTAATCACATGCCCGAGAAATTATACTTCTTGCATCCAAAATTCACACTTCGAAAATTTGACAAACAATTTATCTTTCTTGAGCAATTTTAAGACTAACTTCAAATGAACTTCATGTTCTTCCTTGGACTTCGAATAGATCAAGATGTAATCGATAAACACATTGACATATTTATATAGATATGGCTTACATACATGGTTCATTAGATCCATGAAGACCGCATATGCATTGGTCAAACCGAATGGCAAAACCGTAAACTCGAAATGCCCATATCGAGTCCTAAACACAGTCTTTGGGATGTCGGCTTTGTGTACTCTTAACTGATGGTAACCGGAATGAAGATCTATTTTGGGGAAATAACGCGAACCTTGCAATTGATCGAACAAATCATCAATTCTTGGGAGAGGATAGCAGTTCATAACGGTCAGTTTGTTCAACTCGTGGTAGTCTATGCACATTCGAAATGAACCATCCTTCTTCTTGAAGAATAACACGGGTGCTCCCCATTGTGAATAACTTGGTCGAATGAAACCCTTGTCTTGGAGCTCTTTGAGTTGATTAGACAACTCATGCATTTCAGTAGGTGCCAAACGGTACGGTGATTTCGTAACCGGTGTTGCTCCAAGAGTTAAGTCTATGAGAAATTTAATTTGTCGAAGAGGGGGTAATCCTGATAGGTTTTATAGAAATACTTCAAGGAAGTCTCGTACAATAGGGATATCTTCGAGTTTCCGCTTGCTTGTTTTCATATTCGTAAGGTACTTCAAATTTCCTTCAGGTCGCTCTCCATGAACCTTAATTACTTCACCGTTCGGTAAAGGAATTCGGACTATCTTCTCATGACAAACTATTTCGTCCCTAAACTTTGATAACCAGTTCATTCCCACAATCACGTCAAAGCTTCCATATCGAAAGGTATTAAATCGATTGAAAAAGAATGACCCTCTAACAATAAATTGCACTTACAAACAATCTTATTGGTTTCTACTATTTCACTGTTTGCTACTTCAAAATACTAGGTTTCACATCTATTAAGGGCATAAAATCCGTAGAAATGAAACTATAATCGGCACCAAAATCAAACAGTACGGTAGCATAGTGATTGTTTAAAGAAAATGTACCCGTCATGATGTTAGGATTCTATTAGGAATTCAGTTTTTAGTGAAGTGACGATCATTATCGATCTCATGAGCCTTTGTAATAGTTAGACAATTTTATGTATTATTTAGTAAGCTAATTGGGCCAAAGCATAGAAAGCCTATGGCAAGCCTATGGAAAGCCCGGTTTACCCTTTGTATAAAAGCCTCTTCACACATGGAGAGTGTGTTGGTTGAATCATTTTACACATACAATTTAATGTGTTTTCTTTATTTTTCTCCCAACCATCTCTCTCTCTAACTTTCTCTCTCTTGATCTATATTTGTGTGAAATCTAGGAATCTACAATTGGTATCAAAAGCCATGGGATGGGCGAAGTGATTATTGTGGTGCTTATATTGAGTTTATATTTGGCTTATTTGTTCTTATTGATTTGACTTTTTATTTTTTTAATTCAATCACGTCTTCGATCTTTAAATATTTGTTTGCTTCTGACGTCAAGTGGCATAAGGCAACAAAGTCATTTTTCAATTTTTTTGTAAATTTGTGTTTCTGACGTGAATAGGATAAGACATAAAAATCAATTTGTGGTATTAAAGTTTTAGATCTAGTTTTTTTATAAGTTTAGTGGTTCTAAGTTTTTTTACTTGTTTTAGTTTTTGTCTCATTCAAAAACTTATCATCTTTATCATCTAAACTGGTTCTAGCTTGTTGGGAAAGAAATCTGGTGGCCTATAAGGTTGTCAAGTAGCTTATTTAGTTTTTCTTCTTTGTGGCTTATTTTCTCTTTGAAACGTTAGTAGCTTATTTGTGGTTCTTTTCGAAGCTTCATACGTGGTTTAAACAACTTATATAAGCTTATTTGATAGCTTATTCGTTCGTGGCTTATTTTCTAGTTCTTTTAAAGTCTTTGTAGCTTATTTTCGAGTCCAAGTTTTCTTATTTTTAGCATATTGTAGTAATCTTTCATGGTTTATTTCTTGTTAAAACAGCTTATTAAAGCTAATTTTTAAGTTTTAAGTTGTGGCTTATGTTGTGTTTTCTTTAGTTCTTGCTTAGTTAAACACGTTAAGCTTTAACATGTTTATGTCAAAATGTTAACACTTTTCTTAGCTTACTTTGTGTCATTACCAGCTTATTTAAGAAGCCTATTAGACGCAGCTTATTTTCTTGTTTGAGCATGGTTTGAACACAAGGTCGTGACAAGAAGGGACACAGATCCTATTATTTAGCTGAAACTAAAAGGACAGCTTTTGTTTGTTTGGCAAGAAACCAAGAAACTGGTACAGGTAGCGTCTTGTCGTGTGGTCCCCTATTGTCATAGCGAGTTGGTGATTAACATGTGTAGCGACTTGCTAAGGGTGTAGCGAGTTGAACAGTTTTTTCGAAGACTTATATAAGTTAGCGGCTTGGTAACGAAACTCTGTCGAGTTTGAAACTTGTTAGCGAGTTGATCTCGTGACTTCTAGCGAGTTGTTAAATCGTATAAAACGTAACTCTCCAATATTCATTCAAGTTAAATCATATAAAAGTACAAGACTCACAACAGATTACAACTTAAACGAGTTCGTTTCGTCGTGTTTCGAGTTTTACGGTTTCGAGTTTCGGTTGTTCGTGGGTCTTCTAACCTATACCATTACGATCGCGGTCCTTCAACGATCATCGTAGTATATTTGTTTTTGGACGTTGATAAACACACGAGTCCGCGAAGAAGGAAATACAATCGTGATCTTTTAACAAATCTCAACGAAGACGATGAATTAGAATACGTGCATGACTACTTTAAATTTCTTATAATTGTTTAAAATTTTAACCTTAGTCTTTAGATAGTTTTCACTTCGCACCTTTGTTAATAAACATCTTTTACTATTAGCCCTTTGTTTTATAATTTTTCAATTTTAACCTTTAGCTCTTCAAAAGTTTCAACTTTGTCCTAAGTTTTACAACAATTTCACTTTTACCCTTCATTTTTCAACCATCTTCATTTTTAGGTTTTGTATTTTCAAAAGCTTTTTTTTATTTAGACTTTAGTTTTAATCTTTTTCATCATTAATCCTTATTTCTAGTTTTTTTATAATCGTTAATTAAGCTCAAATACTTTAACATTAAAAACAATTTTTTATATAAAACCACAACAAATCACTTAATCTACTTAAGATCCTTAATTTCATTTCACACATCGAATTATAATGGAATCTTTAAATTCAAAAGAGAGAGAGCTGCAACTGACGCAACGGCTTGTAAAACAAAGGCACTCCCATTGCATGACATGGTTTGAACAGCTCGAGATACATCTTCGTGATCCCTATCTCAACAGTTCGTCTCATGTTGTTGCAGCATTTAAACCTGCATTTCGCTCATTCTTCGGTGAAGAGCATCAGACTTTCAGATTGAAGATGTTCCATAATCTGGATCAGTTAAGGAAACTACTTGAAAGAGAGAATCTTCTTGAGGTTAATGCAAGGACTTGTCTTGAAGCACTCCGAACACAATTCAAGGAATTTTTTGCCTCCAAAGGGGTAAACTCATCGGATCATCTAAATCAATGTTGGCAACAATATTTCAAAGAATACACGCTTTGTGAACCTAATACTTACAGACGTGATTTACTCGAGAACCTGGATACACTTGAAGCGGGTCATTCATAGAGCTGTAATTACATACGGTAAATTATAGTTACAGTTACAAGATGTTCAGATCAATCCGGTTCATGTAGTGGATGACAGTTTGAGTGTCTCAAAAAGCAGTTGGATAGAGTCTGAATTCAACAATACACTCAGCAAAGTAGTGAATGAAACTCAATTACAACAGCACGAGAGTTTGGTCACTGAGTGTACAACATTGGAGGCTAATTTGAGCATGGACGTTAAAGCATTGCATGCTGATTTGGTTGTCATGGAAAGCAAGGGGACAGAATCTGGAAAGCATGATACAAGCAGCAGTTCAGGGACTTATATCACACATGTTGTGGATGCAGATATCAGACCAGTAAATGACCAAGTGCCATCTGTTGAGGTACATTTGACTGCTCAACATAATGTCCTTGCTAATGAACAACAGCATACTGATCAATCTGAACCAAGTTATGACACATATCTGTTGGAAAAGGTTGATAGCAATACCACTCCTGATTCAACAAATATGAGTCATAGGGGAGGAGAGATTGACCAGGATGCTGAACAAGATCAAGTAAAAAGTCCTTTTCTTAAGGTTGAGTTTCTCAAAATGAATGATATGGTTGAAAAAGAAGTTTATAATGAACTTTCAAACAGATTTTTACAACTTGAAAAACATTGTATTTCACTTGAAATTTCAATGCAACAAAAGGAAGAAAGTTTTCAAAGTCACAAACCATGTAAGAATCAGGAGTCTTCTGAGTTTCGTGAATTTTTTGAGATCAATGATTTGAAAGCTCGGCTACAAGCCAAAACCACACTAGTTTGCAACTTGAAGAATCAAATTAAAAGTGTGAAGGAAGCAAGTAATGAAGCCAAACTTAAAAACGAAATTAATGTTTTGGAAACAATAAACATTGAACTGGAAAGTAGTGTGGCTAAATTACTTGTAGAAAATGAGAAGTTAAATAAGAAAAATGAGCATTTAAAACAGACTTACAAAGAACTTTATGATTCTATCAAAAAGACACGAATTCAGACGAAATATCATAATGACTCATTGATTGCTCAAGTAAATAGTAAGACTATTGAAAATGCTGATTTAAAGGCTCAGATTCAGGAAAAGGTTTTTGCGAATGCAGCATTAAAATACGAATTAAAAAAGTTAAACGGAACTAGTGTGGATACTAAGTTTGAAAAACCATCAATCTTGGGAAAACTGGTTTTACAACCACATAGAAACCAATTAGTTGTTAGACAACCGAATGCGTTTAAATTTGAACGACCTAACTTTTCAAAACCACGGTTTGCCTCCCAAGTTGATGTGATTAACGTTTTGTCAAAACCAATCACTCCTCATTATTTGCCTATCTCATCTAGTAATAGTCAAGAAGAATATTATGGTTCAAATGATATGGCTCATAATCACTATCTAGAGGAAGCTAGGAAAAAGACACAAGAAAGAAATAGGAATTCAAAACCTAGTGTGATGCCTTATGTTAGATTACAAAACACTACTAATGGTAGTACTCCAAACCCTAAGAGAACAAGTCAAACATCTAGGATTTTACCTACATCAAAGAATAGTTGTGTAACTATTACGGTTGTGCCCAAAGCAGATCACTCTAGGAAATCTAGTTCTTTTTTAGATTCCAAAAATTTCTTTTGTTCTACATGTCATAAATGTGTCTTTAATGCAAATCATGATGCTTGTATAACAAAACTCCTGAATGAAGTGAATTCACGTAAGGTTAAACCCCATAAGACACATTTATGACATGTAAACCTCATAAGACTAAAAACAGTAACAATCCCGGAGAACAAAAAAATCATACTCAGAAACATGGTAGGCAGATCTCTTCAGGACATAGGTTTTCTCCCAAAAAGACTTTTGTTGTGTATGAGAAAACATCTCCTAGATCTTGTCTTAGGTGGATACCGACGGGTAAAATTTTCAAGCTTGCTGGTCTTCGGTGGATACCTACTGGAAAGATGTTCATCGATAGCACAACTAAGGTTGACAGTGAACCCCCAAATGGTTCAAATGAAGATATCACTAACCCATATGAATGCGATCAAACTCTTACGTTAGTGCAAGTACTCTTAACCTAAGTGCAGGTACATCTTTTAATCCTAATAAGGAATGACTTAGAGTTTGGTTGCCGAAAAGACTGATATCTCATAAACTAGGGCTTCATGGAATATAAATCTGATGAACATGAACGATGACGTTTGAACAAAACGATTTAAGCCTCGTTCTTCAAAGTTTTATGGCGTCTGCAGACAACACTTCAGGCCCCGCTCCTCAAAGAAAAGAAAAGTGTACGATTCAGTGCGCTTTATCTTCAAAAGAAGAGAAATCTTCTTGTATCCTATGTATATATTTAAAAACAAAAAGAAAAATACAAAAATATAAAACCTACAAAAACCATAAAAAATTAGAAAAATAGAAAATACCAAAAATATTTTTCAAGACATGTCTTCTGAAAATCGATAACATTTACGGACCTAGAAATGTCATTCAATAATGACATGGGTCTTTAAATGAAGTTAGAGCAGAAGTTCAAACAGTTTTAAAGCATGTTATAACACCCTGTGTTTTCAAGTCATTGACGACGTCGATAAATCTACAATGTACCTTTTGTATTGTACGCATTTGCTTTAAATCATAAATGTTAAGCTAAATCGCGTAAGCTAAAAATTAGCGTTCAATGTATAAGGGCATCAAACAAATAAATGTTTACATCAAGCAAGGGTTATATAATTATTTTGAGAATAATTATTAACTTTGTTCATTTTATTTTTATCGGCTACGTAAAGTGTATACGTTTCGCGATAAATTGCGTTTAGGCACTCCCGGAACCACCAAAACTTTTCTACGCTTCAACAAATACCCACTTTTATACCCAATACATAAAAAAATTACTCAACAACATCATATACACCTTCTTATTGCCGAAATTCTTGCAATGTATACAAAGTTATACAAGAAAAATGAAAGAAATCTTCACCACTTAGTCTTGTACCATGCCTTTTCATTTAAACCACACAATGCCTTGTCTCTTTGACCAAGACCAAGACCATGACCCATCCCTAAGACCTTACCATGTTCCTTGACTAACTATTGCACCTTTTTGACCATTGAAAGTCTTATATACATGCAAGTAACTAGCTAGTAACACATAGAGAACAAACACTTAGTAAAATTTTTCTCAAAACATCTCTCTTTCTCTCCTTAAGCTCACGGCACAAGCACCCCTTTATAACAAATCCATACTAAATTTTATACAACCTATACACTTCTATACACATCCATCCTAAGATGTTCTAAGGTGTTTCCAACCATTGAATCACCATTTACAAGTAATAATCAAGAAAAGGAAGCTAGGATTTTTATTAAGAAAACAAGGGTTTTCTTAAGTGCAAGCTTGGATTCTAGGGCTAAACAAGGGTTTAGCATTTGTTTATCATCATCTTCACACATCCTAAGGTCTACTTGAACTCTTTATGTTCTTTCAATATTCATTTTATGCATATGTTATTCTATTGTAGCTTAAATCTCCATGAGCGACTTTTAAAACATGTAAATATGAGTTTTTGAGCGCAGTTTTTTTTTTTTTTGAAAGACAATATAAATGAGCAGAAGTTTGGCACGCCAACGGAGGATCGTGATTTCATAAAATCTGAATTCAGGCTTTGAAATATGATAGAGCTATCCGAGACGATCGTTTCGATATATGGTAGAGCTTCTAACTCTTAATAACGAAAAAGTTACTGGCGGAAAACGTAAGATATATTTTCTATACATTTATTTTACCCAGCAATTGGTTTTACTGGCGCTTGCTGTCAGGAATTTAATTAAGCTCGAATTGAGCACTTTCGATGTCGTTTCAGCCTTCCGGTGAAACAACGGAAAGTTGCTCGAATGATGTTTTACTTCCCGCGAGGATTTTTTAAGTCGAAAAGGCGAGTGATAACTGGTCGTATAAGACGGGGGGCAAAATTGGCTTTTTGGTAATGATACACTGCTTCAGATTGGAGGCGAGTGCTTTTTCACCTCATTTCGGTCGAGTTCGGGTCTTCGGTCAGAACTAGGAAAGTTGTTAAGTATGTTTCGCTTAAAATTCTCTTTAGATCCCGAGTCATAAAAATGTGTTTAGTGGGTCATTATAGTGGGTAGACTTAAAAAGATAAACTATTAATACACCAGGAGGAACCACAACTATACCAGTAGTAACAACACTACCAAGTAGTATCAAAAACACTACCAGGAGGAACCACATACCACTAACAGTAGTAAACAAACAATACCAGTATTAACAACACTACCGGAGGAACCACAAACTACCAGGGAAGAACCACAACACTACGGAGGAACCACATCATACAGGATAGATCACTATAATTACATTATTCTGATATTTATATATTTTTTCAATTATAAATTGTTTTCACTCAAACAATTAGATGGTGGTATGATTAGCTAAATAGATCTCATGCATGGTAGAGCTTATTCAATGATTAAAGTACTCGGTACTTATACGACCTTAATTTAATTAGGTTGCATTTGATCAATTCGCGTGGCGCGTTATTTGTGATACACTTGGCATTACTCACTCAAGGTGAGTTCATAGCCCCACGTTTTACATGCTTTTGTTTTACAAAGTTTTTGGGGTGAAAAACATGCAATGCTTTACAATTGGACACAAGTGGTTAAGTTTCATGTTATGATTACGTGTTGCCTAAGTAGCGATAACCCATATCTGAGCCCATTATCATGAACTGTCAATTGCGGGATTGTGAGCGCGAATGTTATTAATAGATCTATTGGGTTTGACAACCCCGTTCGGGTGATTAGCTATCACTGGACAAACGAACGTATACCATGTCGAATATAGGATGTTGCGGGTTAGAACATCACCACGGGCAATGTAGGCCATTAATTTGGTATTCATACACGTCAAGCTTCAGTGTCATGAGCTTAGAGCAACGTAATTACATTTATATGATGTCTGCATCTGTTGCATTATCATACACTTGGGAAATCTTGTGGTCCTACAATATATGATTTATCAAACCTATGAATTCACCAACATTATTGTTGACGTTTTAAAGCAATGTTTTTCAGGGGATCAATAAGCACGAGGTGCGATGGATACATTGGTGGTTTTGATTTGGATGTCTTGCATTAAAGATTTTGTCGCATTTCATTTTGCTATCTGTATGGGCTGAAAATCTTTGTATTTTGATCAAGTAAACAAGTTAAGCTTCGGGCTTATGTAACAATTACTTTGTTAAATCCAATGTATCGTTTTCAAACGACTTTTTGGTCGTTCTATATATATCTTGTGTTATTGATCTGAGAAGTAACACGCCCCGGACCCTTATTCCGCTGCGACCCAATTTGGGGGTGTTACACATGTATTCATGGCTTGCAGTTATTTCAGATTGCAACCCGCTTTTCAATCTGAGGAAAGCATGTCGTCAAAAAGACAGTTGTTCCTGACAACGGGTAATTAATTTTTCCCGGGCATGGATTACTTCATATCCATGCATCATGGGTTATGAATACTTTGTACATAACCCTGGATTGTTTAAAATAAGTGTACGTGTCAGTGCATTTATTTGTCAAAATAAGAGAAATCTTATTTTTACTAGTAAAAAGTTGTCTTTATAATGAATCAGTGTTTTTAGTAATCACAAAAGATTTTCAAAGACAATTCGACCACTCACACAATGTCAACAGCTCTTTAAATAGAAAACGGGTCATTATTTGAGGGGGAGAACGTGTCAGAAAATAATCTTTTAAAACAGTCTTTCAAAATAAGTCACGGAATAAACGGATAAAGTTTTTGATAATGACGGATAACAATTTAAAGGGGAGTTAATTTATATTAACTACAAGGGCTTTAGATGTCATTTATTTCAAACTTTAGGGACTTATTTGCAATTTTAGACTTAGTGAATTCATGCTTTAAACTACATACGACTAATATTGCCAACACCTCATAGTTTGTAAAAAGACTTATGAATGTTTCGAAATTCTTTCATAGTTTTAAAAGTCTTGAAATTGATTCTCACGAAATAGATTTAAGCTTATTAATTCTTCGAACATGATCTCAAGCATGGGTGCGTATAAGGTTTTGTTGATTTCGAGGTATCGAAACCAGCAAGGGGAAGGAGTAGATACACTGAAAGGTACAACAAGTACACGTGATAGAGTCCATAGCCTTCTTTAATTTTAGGCCATTCCGAGAAGACAAATGTCATAACCGTAGAGAAAATCAGTGTCTTAACTTGTTACTTTTGGGTGCACTATTTCTTCCACATGGGGGAAGAGATATCTTGTTATTTTTAGTATGCATCATTTGAGATACTAAGGGGAAAGTGTTGTTAGAAGATTTATTCTAGCGTGAGAAGATTGTTTCTGATTCAATTAATGTTTCCTCGACCGGTCAACCACTAAGCTTATTATTAAAAAAGAGAGTAGAAATATTTAATACCTCGAAATGTTTACATCCGAGACTTAGTTGACTTAGGTATTATCATTTCAGCTATGTAGAGGGAATAATGATACCTTTAGATACCTTTAGATAGTTAGTATCATGCAGGAAGAAATATTTACATCCGAGACTTAGTTGACTTAGGTATTATCATTTTAGCTATGTAGAGGGAATAATTGTGACATCTAGGACTTAGCTAGCCTTGGTGTTGCAATTTATATCATCACTATCATGTAAGGAGAAATGCGGACATCCAGGACTTAATTGACTTTGATGTTACGATTTTGAATTAATTGTGTACTTTAGACATTTGAGCTTTACACATCAAGTCTTCTTAATGCGGCTTGCAAGAAATCTATGAATCTACTCAAGAAAGGATTGCTGGTTCGAGGGGAAGCTAAGACAACTTCCAAAAATTAAGTATCGAGACGGACTACAGATTGCTGACATGGACTGAATGACTGTGTCATTTTTGGTTTGAACATTTTTAGGTCATGTCTCATACATAATCTTGTGAATGTATTATTATGTAGTGTATCTTTAGGTGTTAAGTGTCAATGTATAAATTTTTTCATGAGTTTTTCGTTAAACTCAAAATCTTTTAAAATTATTATACCTGACACTCACACATACCCACATAGTTTGAGGGGGAGCATTAATGTGTTCCCTAATCGACTTGTGCATAATCGGCACATTTTTCTCCCATCTTTCTAACATATTTAAATCATTTGATATCCAAAATATCAAAGGGTTTGAAATTTTTGATAAGGGGAGAAAATGTGATTAAAATATGAAAACATAGAAAAATGTGATGTTATGGACTCATGTGTGTACTTCATCCTACATGTGCTAAACACTTTCTAATATCGATGCACTTGTTGAGGGGGAGCGTTTCTGAAAAGCCAAAACAATCGAGGTACGAAAAGCTTTGATATTTATATCACAAGTACCTTGATTAAGGTTTTCAAATGGTTTTATGGCAAGGAGAACAGTACAAAAAGACCGACCATGCATTTAATTTTATCGGAGTTATAAGGTTGGTAAGGTTAGGTATTCGTTCCCATGATCCAGCCAGAACCGGAGGGATCTACCCATGGACAATCCACTAGTTAGTGTAAAAGTCCTTAGGTATGATATAAAAATGAGTAAAAGTGAGAATAAGGGAATAGTGTCAACTGAGATGGAGCTAGTACTGGAACAAACCCAACAAGGTACTAGTCATGAAGTCTCGGTAAGCACTAAAGGGGTTGAAGAATGAAAAAGAATTGTACGGATAAAGAGTAAAAAGAAAGAAGCCCTCTATACACCTAGGCAGAAACCGGGTCAATACATCTGCTGTCAGTATCACAATGATGATTGTTGACATTGAAGACTGACATCATGGACCCAGTGATGCAATGCACAACCCTCCCTAGCCACTCAGAATCTCTCAAAAGATTTCTGTTTCATTTCTTACGGAGACTAAACACGTTATATATTGACTTTCTCACTTTGAGTTAGTTGGTATTGAAAGGTGGCAGTCAGCTCCAGCCTCCGACCACTAAACCATCACGCACTATTTAGTCTAGAGCCAAGAGATCATCAATAAATCTCGTTAGGAAACTATTCTAATATAATTGTCTTTCACACACTGTGAAAACAAGGATTATCTTAAGAGTCCTACGCATTATCCTTGTGATATTGCCAGAACATCCGAGTGATACGAAAGTATTCACAGTGAAGATGGAAATCCTGCTAGAGCCAACATCAAACAAGCTCTAGGTAGGTGACTTGTGAGATCCTAAATGGATCAAACTTGTGACACTGGGCATCGATTTGGTCTAGATTATGAACTGACGGAGGATGAATTTTGATAAAAGCTTAAAACTCTTGATGTGTTACAAAAAACACTTTTACTAGTGACACGTCGATTGATTTTCAAATCAATTTTCTCTTCAATCGGTGAGATAGTAACTCACTGATTCACTCTTACCGTTCTATTAGTAGCAATACTATTAGTGAGGTAGCCTGCTTTGAGGTGTCCGGTAAAGAGATACTAGCAAGTACAGTGAATCTAATGCATCTGCGTTAGAGGATCTAACACTTTGAGCTGGAAACCCTGTCAAGGAGGTTCTTATAATGAATCTACCTGATCACAGGTATAGTATTTATACTGTAAAAACGGTTCCTCACGAAACCGGAGGTTCAATGCCCAACCGAACTCGGACGAATGACCAAAAGCCCATATTCGTCACCCAGCTTTATTGCTAACTATTTATTTCGGGTATTACATAATGATGGAGATGCATGAGATACCCTCTTTCCAGCAGAGTCAAAGTTCTTAGCCACATGTCATACTCATGACTCAATGACTTTTATAAACATCAAGAAAGAATGACCAAAATGCTTCCGTTGACTTGATTATCAACTCTTCTTCTTCAATATGTCAAAGTGATGAAGTTATGAATTGATGAAGAAATACGAACATAAAGTCAAGCTTTCAAGATTGCAACAAGTATGAGCATGTTGGCCCGAAAGTCACAAGCACACAAGATGGCAAAAGATCACAAGATGATGATTAGAGATTAAATTTGGCTGATGATCTCAAGAAAGCTCAAGATTACATACAATGACAATCTTAAAGAAACAAGCTCAAGCCACAAGTCAAAGATCACTAAATAAATATGCAAGACAAAAGATCAACTATTATACAAAAAGGACTCAAGATCAAGAAAAGAAGCTTCATTGATTAATGATCAAGGTCACAAGGAGAGATCTCTATGATCACCCCTTAGGGGGAGATTGTTAGAAATACATAAAGTGTTGATCATTTATGAGATCTCAACGATCGTCCCTTAGGGGGAGATTGTTAGGAATTCAGTTTTTAGTGAAGTAACGATCATTATCAATCTTACGAGCCTTTGTAATAGTTAGACAATTTTATGTATTATTTAGTAAGCTAACCAGGCCAAAGCATTGAAAGCCCATGGAAAGCCCGGTTTACCATTTGTATAAAAGCCCTCTCCACACATGGAGAGGGTGTTGGTTGAATCATTTTACACACACAATTTAGTGTGTTTTTCTCTAGTTTTCTCCCAACCATCTCTCTCTCTCTAACTTTCTCTCTCTTGATCTATATTTGTGTGAAATCTAGGAACCTACAATTGATTCTTTCATAGTTTTAAAAGACTTAGGAATGTTTGGAAATTCTTTCATAGTTTTAAAAGTCTTGAAATTGATGTAGTGTATCTTTAGGTGTTAAGTGTCAATGTATAAATTTTTTCATGAGTTTTTCATTAAACTCAAAATCTTTCAAAATTATTATACCTCACACTTACACATACCCTCATAGTTTGAGGGGGAGCATTAATGTGTTCCCTAATCTGCTTGTGCATAATCGGCACATTTTTCTCCCAGTTTTCTAATATATTTGAATCATTTGATATCCAAAATATCAAAGGGATTAAATTTTTTGATAAGGGGAGAAAATGTGATTAAAATATGAAAACGTAGAAAAATATGATTTTATGGACTCATGTGTGTACTCCATCCTACATGTGCTAAACACTTTTGAAAATTGATGCACATGTCTGAAGGGAGATTTTTCCTGAAAGCCAAAACATCTCGGTACAGAAAAGCTTTGATATTTATATCACAAGTACCTTGATTAAGGTTTTCGAATGGTTTTATAGCAAGGAGAACAATACCAAAAGACCGACCATGCATTTAATTTTATCAGAGTTATAAGGTTGGTAAGTTAGGTAATCGTTCCCATGATCCAGCCAGAACTGGAGGGATCTACCTAGGGACAATCCACTAGTTTGTGTAGAAGTCCTTAGGTATGGTATAAAAAGGAGTAAAAGTGAGAATAAGGGAATAGTGCCGACTGAGATGGAGCTAGTACTGGAACAAACCCAACAAGGTACTAGTCATGAAGTCTCGGTAAGCACTGAAGGGGTTGAAGAATAAAAAAGAATTGTACGGATAAAGGGTGAAAAGAAAGAAGCCCTCCATACACCTAGGCAGAAACCGGGTCAATACATCTGCTGTCAGTATCACAATGATGATTGCTGACATTGAAGACTAACATCATGGACCCATTGATGCAATGCACAACCCTCCCTAGCCACTCAGAATCTCTCAAAAGATTTTTGTTTCATTTCTCACGGAGACTAAACACGTTATCTATTGACTTTCTAACTCCGAGTTAGTTGGTATTGAAAAGGTGGCAGTCAGCTCCAGCCTCCGACCACTAAAACCAAAATGCACTATTGAGTCTAGAGCCAAGAGATCATCAATAAATTTCGTTAGGACAATATTCTAATATAATTGTCTTTCACACATTGTGAAAACAAGGATTATCTTAAGAGTCCTACGCATTATACTTGTGATATTGCCAGAACATCCGACTGATATGAAAGTATTCACAGTGAAGATGGAAATCCTGCTAGAGACAACATCAAACAAGCTCTAGGTAGGTGACTTGTGAGATCCTTAATGGATCAAACTTGTGACACTGGGCATCGATTCGGTCCAGATTATGAACTGGCGGAGAATGAATTTTGATAAAAGCTTAAAACTCTCAATGTGTTACAAAAACGCTTTTATTAGTGACACGTCGATTGATTTTCAAATCAATTTTTTCTTCAATCGGTGAGATAGTAACTCACTGATTCACTCTTACTGTTCTATTAGTAGCAATACTATTAGAAAGGTAGCCAGCTTTGAGGTGTCCGGTAAAGAGATACTAGCAAGTACAGTGAATCTAATGCATCTGCGTTAGAGGATCTAACACTTTGAGCTGGAAACCCTGTCAAGGAGGTTCTTATAATGAATCTACCTGATCACAGGTACAATATTTATACTGTAAAACGGTCCTCATGGAACCGAAGGTTAATGCAACCGAACTCCGACGAATGACAAAGCCATATTCGTCACCAAGCTTTATTGTTAACTGTTTTATTTTAGGATTACATAGAAATGGATATGCAGATACCTCATTCCAGCATAGTCAAGTTCATAGCCACATGCTCATACTCAAGACTCAATGACTTTAAAACATCAAGAAAGAATGACCCAAAGCTTCCGCAAACTCTGATATCAACTTCTTCTTCAGTATGTCAAAGTGATGAAGTTATGAATTGATGAAGAAATACGAACATAAAGTCAAGCTTTCAAGATTGCAACAAGTATGAGCATGTTGGCCCAAAAGTCACAAGCACACAAGATGGCAAAAGATCACAAGATGATGATTAGAGATTAAATTTGGCTGATGATCTCAAGAAAGCTCAAGATCACATACAATGACAATCTTAAAGAAACAAGCTCAAGCCACAAGTCAAAGATCACTACATAAAGATGCAAGACAAAAGATCAACTATTACACAAAAAAGACTCAAGATCAAGACAAGAAGCTTCAACGATTAATGATCAAGGTCACAAGGAGAGATCTCTATGATCACCCCTTAGGGGGAGATTGTTAGAAATACAGAAAGTGTTGATCATTTATGAGATCTCAACGATCGTCCCTTAGGGGGAGATTGTTAGGAATTTAGTTTTTAGTGAAGTGACGATCATTATCGATCTCACGAGCCTTTGTAATAGTTAGACAATTTTATGTATTATTTAGTAAGCTAATCGGGCCAAAGCATAGAAAGCCCATGGTAAGCCCATGGAAAGCCCGATTTACCCTTTGTATAAAAGCCCTCTCCACACATGGAGAGGGTGTTGGAAGAATTCATTTTACACACACTCTTTAGTGTGTTTCTCCCATCTATCTCTCTCTCTCTCTAGCTTTCTCTCTCTAGATATTATATGTGTGAAAAATAGGAACCTACAGATTCTGACAAGCTTCATTAGCACCTATGATGAAAGCCCTTCCATGAGTTTGGTTGTCATTATTCCTCCGATCTATGTTTCCTTCAATAGCCAATGCTGGATTTAGGCGATTCCTTCCTTGGCCCAGAGCTTTGTTCAGTTTTGGACAAGTATTCCTAAGGTGATCTTGGCTTCCACACTCAAATCAATTCAACACCGGCCTATCATTCGTAGCCCTTCCTATACAGTTCTTGGCGAAGTGGCCCACTTGTTTACACTTCCTACACACTGGACAATTTCTCGTATGATGGAGACGGCACTTGGCACATTTCTGGTGTGGACCAACATACTGATTTGGTCCCTGGGTTGCCATCCCATAGTTCCTAGCAAACCATTGTCGTTTGTCAAGGTTACCTCCACCCTGGTTTCTTGATTGGTTTTCTTCCCTCCTTTTATTCCTAACATTGTCTTTTTTCCATACTCTAGATCTAATCGTATCATTGGTTAGGCGATTTGCCAAAACCACTACACTTTGTATGGAACTTGGGTTTGCTGAAGTAACCATCCCCCTAATCTCAAGGGCCAAACCCCATATATAGCAATCAATACGCTTATCTTCTGGAGTGACCATATGAGGCACTAGCTTTGCAAGTTTATGAAATCGGGTGGTATATTTGTCTATATCACTACTAACCATAGTATGATTCCAAAATTCTGACTCTAGCTTCTGCACCTCACTTTTAGGAAAATATTCTTCGAGTAAAAATTTCTTGAAATCTTCCCAGGTTAGTCGGAGTGCAGCTTCCCGTCCATAAGTTTGCACTTAAGTATTCCACCATGTTAAAGCCCTACCTTGGAGTAGACAAGTTGTGTACTCCACTTTGCTATTATCAGAACACTTGTTGATATGAAGCTTAGACTCCATGCCTTCTATCCATGACAACAACCCAACAGCACCTTCATTGCCATAGAATTCCTTGGGATTTCAAGGCATAAATGTCTTGTAGCTACACCCTTGGTTATTGTTTGAGAGGTTTCCTCCCAGATTCCCTCGGTTGGCATTAAGGGCCTTAGCAAATTAAGCAACAAGGTTTGGTAACGCCGCATTAAGCTGTCGGGCTACCATTCCATCCAGATCGTTTGGTTGATCCTCATTGTTGGTGCTACGTGTGTTCCTTCATCCAGACATGTTTCTACAATTTATCACAAACATTCATTTGAGTAAAGTTTTGACCAAAGTGCTTTTCAAATAATATATATAATACAACGTAATATAAATTTTGTACTAATAATAATCATGCAAACAAAGAGGTCACAAAATTTTTATAAGGAAAGTATAAGCATTTTTTTATACATGATTTGAATAATAATATCAAAAAAAAATTGGCGTCTAGCCATTCATTATAATATAAAAGTTTTAGTACAAACATAACCTAACCATCATAGTACAAACTAACCATACATCTAAACATTTTATATGTACAAAGTTTAAATAAAAGACCACTTCAATCCATGTCATAGCTAGCCTCAAAACACAAACATGAGTGCAACCATCTACACTAATGCCAACACAAGTATCACCGCTGAGAGGCCTAAATACCAAGATCTCCTGCCAATCACAATCTCCCGCTCAGTAGTGTATATGGCTATTGTTATCTGATGTGTCAATCTCCTAACAATATCAAACATCTCGAATAGAAGCGTTGCCTGATGCTCAACCCTTATTTTGCAGTCTTGAACCTCTACACACAAATACTGCATCCTGCTAAGTTCCTTAAGTGTCATACCAGGCTCTTAACTCACTGGCACTCCAATAACCATGTGGGGGTACCTGTTAATATCTGGTCTGGGTCCTGTAGGGTATCTAGGGTGCTCCATAAGATGTTGCCAGCTATACCTGTCACTCACCCGTGCGGTAACATTTGGGTCGGTTGATGATGGTCCACCAATGTGATATGTAGATATTAGTGATGGATGGGGGCTCACCTCCCGAGCGGGAGTCTCCTGTGGTCGTGATCCGAAGTTAACCATTGTCGGGCTAATAACCCTCATTCGGGTTGTCTGTCTAAAAGGTGGACCTTGGCGGATCGACAGAGACGGAACTAATGTCGGTGTAAGTGTAGGACTATGAATACTAGTAGATCTTTCGCTACTCACTTCATGTTCTGAAGGATCCTCCTCATAGTCCTGTGTAGGTTGCCTAGAAAGGCTGGCGGTATGTCCGGTCTTAGTAATAGTGTGTGCGGCATGGGAAGATGAGGAATGTGACATACTGTGATAAGTGACCCAAATAAAAGTATACTCAGAGACATAGTGTAATATAATAAGGCAAAAGAATGATAAAAATAAAGGCATACTTGGTCACTAATAGTGGAAATATGAATGTCTGTAGTATGTAATGCACATGCGCCATAGTTATGCTTTTCAGGGATTTAAATGAATAGTCGACTTAAACATAATCCAAAGGTAACTACTCCCATCACTTCATGATCCTTCCCGAATTAGACATAGTTGATCAGGCTATGTATAATTGGGGACTAATGATGCAAATGCTCGGTTTAGTTAACTAGTATCATGTTTGGTGTTTTATGAAAAATATTGTTTTGGTTATAGTTGAGGTTTTTGTCTGAAAACCAGCATTCTCTATAACCTTTGGCTCTAATACTAAGTCTGTCACACCCCGCTAAAGTGGAAACACAAGGTGTAGCAGCTCATAGTACATCACATAAGATATAGATAACAACAAACATGATTTAAAGGAAAACATCATATATTAGAATAAGTTTCAAAAGACAAATTATAACATGTTTAAACATGATTCCTCAATGATAAAACATTTGCTTTTAAACATAACCTAAAATTTACAAAAGAGTGTCCATGCAATGCATCCAAAATCACCACTTACTACTGATTACCTAAAAAGCATGATAAAACGGGTCAACTATGGCCATAGTTGGTGAGTTCACAGGTATTAGTACACCAAGTAGTTTCAAAATGATAGTGAACAATTGGTTGCCAAATATTGCAAAATGGTCAGTTATGTATACATGCGTGTTTATGCAATAAGACCACTACTTAAGCCGCTTACAGCCGAACAGTTTGCCCCTATATGTCACATGCTCTAACGTAAGCATAGAATGGTGATACTATGCACTTCCGTTAGTTGGAGTGAAAGGATTGCTCTACCCCTAAATAGCGCTATCCATAAATATCAACGGCTTGAAATGAGTTAATAAGTAGTGTAGTTCTAGGGGACCTTTCATAATAATAGTACTCAAGCATCAAACATAAGCATATATACTAAGTGAGGCAAAAGTTCATTCAGTTCAATAAATTGGTAAAAGTACAATCAATTTAGTTTAAATAATCATATCATGTTTTCCACCCCAAAACAAGTAAAACAGTAAAACGAGGGCTGTGAAAACTCACCTTAACAAGTAAGGAGTGAGTACAAGAAGCGGGCATAAGAAGTGTACAACAACGATGACTAAGGCAACCCTCATACGTAGACCTCACTAGACATGATCTAAAACAAGTAAAAATACTTATTAAAATTTAAATGATATGTTCATACAAAGCACTAAAACTAGTTAGGTCACTCATTTTAGACTTGTCAAAATACGTTACCTATACCAAAAATATACTATTGAACCAAAACACTTGCACACCCTACGTGTCTACCAAAAAACTCAAGATCACAAGGATTTGTATAATAATCCTTCACTTGAGTAGCACAATGGCTCGTCTAGGGCATTGAATTCACGTCTAAAACAAATACTCTCCAAAACCTTATAAAATCATATAGTTTAAGAAGAATACCAAAACTGTCCTGATTTTAGGTTCACATCGGGTGACAATTTCACCAAGAACAAGAATGTTTCTTTCCCAATACTTCACACACCTCAATATATTATGTCTTAGGTATGTTCATGAGTTTTTTACAATCTTTGTGAAGTGTTTAAGTCAAGAAAATAGGCTTGAACAAGAAGTCTCATTAGTTTTGAAAACACGATAGACCAGCCCATGTGTGTCAATGACCAGAGGGTCGAGACCATTGAGTTGGGTCCTCAGCTTCTAAAGTACTTTAGCTAACATCCTAAACTATTTCCAAACCAAATTTCAAAGTCTCACCTGAAGTATAGAGTGAGATATAGACCAAGTAAGTAACTTGACCAAAACTGGAAATCTGGCAAATTTGACAACTGAGTTTATTTCACCATTTTGAATGACCAAATCTTAAAATCAATTCACAAAGCACCATGGTTAGATTGATAACTCAAAGTAATTAAGTTTAGAGCCAAGAAACAGGTCAATATGATAATTTTTGAAGGAGTTACGCCCTCTAGAAGTTGACATAAAGAACCAGTTTTACTAGCTTGTTTTTCATGTATTTTCTTTATACTAACACCCACAAACAAAACCCACAAATCATTTTAACCGTGTTCTAACATCATTTTAAAGCCATAATATCAGTGGTATATTCATACAATAAGTTCCTTAAAGATTATGTAAAACAATGGTACAAGAAATCATTAATAAAGCTTTTTGGTGTAAGTTTTGATTTGATGACTACTTACACCAAGTAAATACCTTTTCTACTTGGATTATATGGTATGTAAGGCTATTCTACTGAGGTACTTTATGAGCTTAATTAAGGTTCTTGGTGTAGAAGTGATTGGTGAAAGTGGTAGAGCAAGATTAGGAATATGAAGATATGAGTTATGATTGTATGTTCTTGTATCTTAACTAATTTTTCTTTGTGGTGGTATGGTGGTTGTATAGTGATGTTGGCTGGCCTAAATGACATAGGAGAAGAAGATGAGAGTGTTTAGCTTAGTGTGTGAAAAAGTGTTAGTGAAATGAGGGTGAAATGGTGGTGTGAGGTTTAAGTAATAATGGTGCTTGTGTGACAAGTGTTAGCAAACTTAGTTAAGTGTCAAATATGTAAGTATGAGATGTTTAGTGTGTAAGTAGGAGGTGTAAGGCATGTGTATTAGTAGGACAAGTAATACATAAGGGTAATATAGTAATTTACCCCTTTAACTATTGTTAGTTTTTGATGTTAAGTTCTTGCATCGTTAGTCCTTTTCGTTAACTATTTTGGAATAACTAAGCACATTATTTATAATAAGTTGGCGTTTAAATAAAATAGTACGTTCATAACCCAAGGGTTCCTAAATCAAAGCGATCTCAAAAAGAAAAGATGACCCGACTAACAAAAACTAGCTTAACAAGCATAGTTTTAGTCAAAGACGTTATAAAATACTATCGGTCACTAACCTGAGTTTAGACGATTGTCACAGAAAACGGGCATTAAACATTGCACTGGGCAAAGGAATCATAACATTAGTAGAGAATTAACTAGGTTAGCACATTTTCTCTCCTTGATTAGTAAACCCATTTACATTTTCATCATTTTATTCTTGCATTTTAATTACTTAAACAACTCTAAATAGTGAAGATCATTAGAACTCACGTTATAGACCTACCCTTAGCTCTTGAGAACGACCTTAGATTGATCAATCCTACCTTACACATGACCATGTACTCTGCCTGTCAATGCATTTGTTGATCTTAGGTAGACAAGATATTATAAATTTAAGACTAGATCTATACGCACCAGTTACAACACTAAATAAAAACGTAAAATTTGACCTAAAAACTTGTTTTTGTGTTTTCTTGAACCGAGCTCTATACATGCCCTTAGGTCATTTTTTACAAATTAAATTTAACTATAAGATTGTTTTAAAATAAATTTTAAAAGATCATAGGTCGGTGGTTTACGTGTTTAAATGAGGGATTTTTACAAGTTACAAATCTTTTTTTTGGCTTATTAATTGTTTTATTTTAGTCTAAATGAATCCATGATAATTACATGCATACTTGTCAAGGATGATAAGCTAATATATTGAATTTATCATATTATTAATTAGTTAATTGGTAAGATAGACTAAAACAATAAATAATTCGGTCATAAGGCTTTTGCAATCAAACTATTTGATGTATGTGTATTACTTGTTTTAGAATTGTTCTAATAACAAGTGAGAGCCTTTTTGTTACACCAAAATTTGGGGAAGACTCTTTTATGGAGATGTCGGATACTTATGTAAATAACGTGCGTTATTTCTTTCTTTATTTATCGCAAGATAAGAGTCTGTCTTCTGCTGCTACCTTTTCCTGTCTGTTTATTCGCATTATATATTATTCTTCGTGACTTGTTTTTATTTTGCAAAAGGATTTTTTAAATTAAATGGACATAATTATATCAAAATTTGACTTAATTAAACTAATGTTCTTGCGAGTTTATGTCAATCGAGGGTTGGGCTTACATACCACAATTTTCTCTCACGACGAACTTGCTTGATACATCGGTTTAATAAAACTTTAAATATAGACTTAAAGAACATTTTTGCACTAATTTTATTAATGACCAAATTTGCTTAAACAAATGTCTTGCATTTGTTAAATGCATCGGGTTCGAGTGACAAGGCTTAAGGTATTACCCTACCTTGTTACGAGAGCTATACTTTATAATTTTCTCGCGAGACACATGAAAGTACATTGGTTATAACAAATGGTCTAGGGTTTGAATAACCTTTAATCTTTTCCCGTGGCACTACATGCCTTTGCATATGAGTTAATGATTGAATTACTTGAGGTTTTTGACCTTTCAAGGGTGTCAATCTAGGGGTTGGTTATTATTTAATGGTCTAGGGTTTGAATAACCTTTAATCTTTTCCCGTGGCACTACATGCTTTTGCATATGAGCTAATGATTGAATTACTTGAGGTTTTTGGCCTTTCGAGGGTGTCAATCTAGGGTTTGGTTATTCTTTAATGTTTTCCCGTGATAAAATGTGCACCCAAATAGTTAACAAAAAATGTTTCTTAACTTGGGTTACAAAGATGTATGAATGCGTCTTCGTACACTTTTTTATACATGTTTTTATCAAAACTTTGAAATACCCGTTTTTAAAATTTAAGTCTTTGCCATTTAATTGCACGAGGACACTTGCAATTGCCTTTTGCTTTATGAAATTCGTAGGCAAACTGCAACCCAAGGTGAATTTTCTCTATAGGCCAGACCTATGCTAATCTTTACATGTTCTTGCATTGGATGATATAATCGAGTATAGTTGGTCAGTCCTTCGACCCTAGGCATAAGATGAGACAAAACATGCCACATGAAATTTGTAGATCGTTCTCGAATGCCATGAGTCTCATAAGTTTAAGAGTTGCACTAATAATGTAATTATTGCCCGCCGCTTACCTCTTGCACCCATGAATTACTAGTAGTCAGACTATTGTAATAAGTGGGAGTTCAAGTAGGATCTTAGTCTTTCAGTAAATTAATTGGGTAGTTAATTTTTAAAAGAATCAATTATCAAAAATACTAAACTTTAAACTTTGTTTTACTTGTAGATGGAATTACTTGTTCAACCCGTGAACAATTCAATTCTAGGTCAATTCTTGAAAAATACAAACTTCCTGGACCAAACTTTCTCGACTAGTATCGGAAACTAAGGATTGTCCTTATATCTGAGAAAACGTTAACCTATTTGGAATAGCCAATACCCCCTATTCCTACGCCTATGCCTCCTGCAATTGAGGTTCCTGCTGATGTTATTGCTCTCGATAATCGATGGGTGGATACACGGCTAGAAATTGCATGTCTTATGCTTGTTGGTATGATTCCAGAGCTTCAAAATAATCTGGAGGACTTCAATGCAAATTACATGCTTAAGGATCTGAAAACTATGTTTTCACAGCAAGCTGAACAAGAACTTCTTTAAACTGTAAAAGCATTCCATGCTTGCATGCAAGAAAAGGGTTAGTCTTTTAGCTCTTACGTCCTAAGGATCAAAGGCTATATAGACCAAATGGAACGCCTAGGCAACCCTATGTCGTTAGAAATTAGAGTAAGCTTGATTATTACCTCTCAGTCCAAGGAATATGACAGGTTTATGTAGAATTACAATATGCATAGCATAGGGAAGACAATAGCTAAGATGCATACAATTTTCAAGCTATATGAGAAAGAGCTTTCAAAGAAGGTTGTCGCTTCTCCTATTGTTTTTGTGATCATAGATGCAAAATCCAAAAAAAATAATAAGAACAAGAAACCATAAGCTGCTCAAGGAAAGGGTCGTAGTGAAGGAAACACTAATCTTGCTTATCCCCTTGAACGAAAGATCCCCCCACCACCAAAAAAGAAGCACCATGCAAAAGACGCGATTTATCATCATTGTGGTGAAGTGGGTCATTTGCGAATGAACTGTCATGTCTACCTAGCAGAGTTGATAAAGAAGAAGAATAAAACCAGTGGCGCCAGTACATTAAGTATCTTTGTTATAGAACTCTACGCTTTTCCTAATAAATCATGGGTTTATGACACTGGTTGTGGTACTAATATATGTAATACAACTCAGGGCCTTAGGGGAACCAAGAAACTGAAACATGGAGCTTTGAACCTGCACGTAGGAAATGGAAATCGTGTAGCGGTTGAAGCTATAGGAAGTTTTGATTTAATTCTTCCTAATGGTTTATGTATTGTTTTAGACAATTGTCATTACACACCTTTTATTACTGGAGGTGTTATTTCATTTTCTCGTTTAAAGACAATGGTTTTATCCATTGTTTTACGGATCTGGGAATTTTAGTTTCTAATGATAATATTTTTTATTTTATATAAAATTGATATGCATGGTTGTGTTTTAAACGATAGTTCTATTTATGATATTGATATGCATGGTTGTGTTTTAAATGATAGTTCTATTTATAATGTTAGCAAAAAAATAGCCAAGCTTTACTTGGATTCTACTCTCTTGTGGCAATGTCATCTTAGACACATAAACAAGAAGCGTATTGAGAAGCTGCAACATGATGGGCTTTTAAAACCAACTGACGAATAGTCTTTTGAAAAATGCGTTTCTTATGTATCTAGAAAGATGGGTGTAAGCCTTTTCCGCATAAAATGGAAAGAGAAAAAGATCTACTTGGACTTATACATACTTATGTATGCGGCCCTTTTGGAACTGTGTCAATACAAGGAGCTAGCTACTTCGTTACCTTCACTGACGATTTTAGTCATTATGGTATGTTTACTTGCTTAAACATAAACATGAAGTCTTTGAAAGTTTTAGAGTTTTTCAAAGAGATGTAGAAAATCAACTCAGGAAGACCATAAAGGCTCTACGATCTGACCATGGAGGTGAATATATGAGTCAATAGTTTTTTGATCATCTTAAGGAGTATGATATTGTCTCACAATGCACTCCTCCTTATACGCCACAACATAATAGTGTGTCTAAAAGAAGAAATCAAACCTTGCTTGACATGGTTCGGTCCATGATGAATCAAACAACTCTACCAATGTCCTTTTAGGATTATGCTATCGAGTATGTTGTAAGTATACTCAATATGGTTCCAACTAAGAAGGTTGAAAAGACACCATATGAATTATGACATGGGAAAGTCCCTAGTTTGTCTTACTTAAATGTTTAGGTTAATGAGGCACTTGTAAAGCGTGGCACGCCTAACAAACTTAAACTTAGATCTGTTAAGTGTATCTTTGTAGGATACCTAAAGGAAATAATGGGTTACTCTTCTACTACCCATCGGAGAACAAAATGATTGTTGCTTGAAATGCTAAGTTTATTTAGAATGGTCTCATCTCACAAGAAGTAAGTGGGAGTTATGCAGATCTTGAAGAAATTCAAGATGAAGATACACATCCTTTTGAAAACACTAGTGAACATCATGATGAGGTTGACCATGAAATTTTTGAACCACAAAGTGATGTTATTCTTATTCGTAGGTCCGAAAGGACGCATCATGCACCTAATCAATTATGCTTATATGTCGATGTTAAGGAGCATGAGTTAGGGGATCATAGTGAACCCGTTCACTGTAGAGTTGCATTATCAGATCCTGAATCTGATAAATGACTTAAAGCTATGAATGCGGAAATGCAATCCATAAAAGACAATGAATTCTGGACCTTAATTGACCTTCCTCCTAATGCTAAGACCATTAGGAGTAAGTGGCTCTTCGAGAAGAAGACTGACATGGATGTCAATGTACACACTTATAAAGCTCGTCTTGTAGCAAAGGGTTATACTAAACCCACGGGTTAGATTATGAGGAAACATTCTCTCCTATTGCAGACATTAAAGCTATTAGGATTTTTGTAGCCATAGCAGCGTTTTATGACTATGAGATTTGGCAGATGGATGTCAAAAATGCCTCCTTGAATGGTCACCTAACCAAAGAGGTTTATATGGTGCAACCTGAGGGGTTTGTCGATCCTAAATATCTCAAATGAGTATGCAAGCTACAATGATCCATTTATGGATTAAAGAAAGCATCAAGGAGCTGGAATAAAAGGTTTGATGAGGAAATCAAGAAATTTGGTTTCATTTAAAACCTTGATGAGCCATGTGTATATCAAAAAGCTAGTGGGAGTATAGTTACTTTCCTAATTTATATGTTGATGACATATTGATCATGGGAGACAACATTCTAATGTTACAAGATGTAAAATCCTATCTTGGAAAGTGTTTTTCCATAAAAGACTTAGGATAAGCGGCATACATCCTTGGAATCAAGATATACATAGATAGATCTAAGCAGTTATTTTAACTTTGTCAAAGTGCATACATTGAGAAAATCTTGAAAAGATTTCATATGGAGAATTCCAAATTCAGAAGTATCCAAATGCAAGAAAAGTTGTTTATAAGAAAGTCTCAAGGTCCCACTACACGTAAAGAGGTGAGTCGCTTGCATAAAGTTCCTTACGCCTCGGTTGTAGGATCTATTATGTATGCGGTGAGATGCATTAGGCCTAGTGTTGCGTTCGCACATAACCTGACTATTCGATTCTAGAAGAATCCAGGAGAATGTCACTGGATTGCTGTGAAAAACATTCTAAAGTATCTAAGGAATACTAAAGATATGTTCCTTGTGTATGGCGATAATCTCAAAGGAGAGCTCAGAGTTACTTGTTACACTGACGTCGGATACGAGACTGGCGCTTACGACTCAAAGTCTTAGACATGATACGTTTTCATTTTAAACGGAGGCACCGCAGACTGGAAGAGTGCTAAGCAGAGCACTACAACAATGTCTTATATATAAGCTAAATGCATAGCCGCTTCAAAAATAGCAATGGAAGCTGTTTGGACTAGAAAATTTATTGATGAGCTTGGAGTCGTTCCCACTAATAAAGAACCAATAGAGATGTACAGCGAAAATTATGGTGCTTTAATAATCGCCAATGAACCTGGAGTTCAGATAGGTGCCAAACATTATCGAAGGAAAGTTCATTATATTTGAGAAGTAATCGAAGAAGGTGAAATTAATCTTCTCAAAGTTCACACAGATGACAACATAACTGATCCTTTACTAAGGCATTACCTTGTACCAAGCATGTTAATCATGCTAGGAGTATTGGACTGCGTCCAACTAGTAGTCTCATGTAGATTTGTTTTATTTTTAGTATATGTTAAAAAAGTTTTATTATGATGAATTAATATACATGGTGTGATTGTTTTCATTCATATTTTAACCATGTCCTATATTTGCATGTTTAATCCATGAATCACTTGTATAAAATTTGTCTATTTTCGAGTAACAATACGGGAATATTCTTAAATTAAGAAAAATATGAGCGTTTAGTTATATTCTTAGAATATAAAGATTGTCTCGCCAAACTCATATGTTATTCATTAGTAATAAATATTGAACTACCCTAAACCTACGAGAATTCACTTTATGGATCGGCCTCATTGGGTGAATCCCGCAAGTGGTTGTATTACTCGTCCTCATATTTGAGATGCAAGTAGGTCTTGCATGTGTGAATATCATTTTCTTGATATAGTTAAACGTTGTCCTGAATAAGGTAGTTATAAAGGTTATTTTCAGAAGTGATGTGAAACACATGAACGACACGTGCAGTCAAAACATGATTTTCTCCTCCACTTGTTTTCTGAAGCTAGATACTACTTGGGCCCTCGCTAAATTGATCAGATATTTGCATGGTCATGCCAAAAGTAAGTCAAGATGATACTTGGTTACATTTGGTGATCTTGATTAATATCTTAAACGAGAAACATAATAAGTTAAACAATATGGAATGACTTTGATCAGTATTCATAGTTTAACAAGTATCTATAACAAAACGATGTTTAATAATAAACCATTATCATTGACACGTTTTTACAAAACCGCACTCAGGTATTTTTGAGAGCAATGGCGTGTTGCTAGACGCTTACCATTGCTTGTATAAGTTATAGTAATTATAACATTTCGTAAGTGGGAACTAGGAAATGCTAAAGTCGTAATCCATACTTATACGGCTAGAAATACATAAGCTTATTTAGGGCACACATGTATACACCGAGGAAAGGTTTTATAGTTCATGAAATGAATAACTGTTGTTAGTTATACCGTTAGACGATGTAACTAACTAACAGACTTTTAATTAACAAGTAAAAGACTTGTTATTTTGTGTACAAACCAAAATGAATGGAAGGTGGAGGAGGCGTTTGTGGGTCGGCAGAATTCAAGGGGTAGGGAGGAGTTTGAGTCTAACTTGGACACCAAGCAAAGTTTTGACTATAAAATGAACCCTTGGTTCATTATTTTTCCTGCATGCTAAAACCTAAACTCAAATAAAAATTGTTCTCCCTTTTCCCTTGCGATTACCGAACGGCAGCAAGCCTAAAACCATTTGGGTTCGACCGTTTTCAAGAAGAGAAAGCATTGTGCTTTGTTGACTCGTTCGTAATACTTGAAATAGCATTTATGTGTTCTACCGTGACGTGTTGTGTAAGCAACAATAGAGGTGATTTACTATATCACTAAAGGGTTTCGTTCACTTGTCTTAGTAAAAGTGATAAAAACTAGGAGGCTAGTAACTATGTGATTATTTACGTGTTAATCTATAAACATCAAACAAGATCCCAATGAGACATCTTCCACTGTGTTACTCGTAGTATGAGTGTTATATGTTTGTTAAATCCAACACCCCCGAAAGGTAAATATTTGTACTTCGCGGGTTAAAAACTAAACCGTCTCCCGACACGCGTGCATCTTCCTTCTTTTATATGTGCTTTTGGTTTCTCGGATGAGGAGACAGGGATCACTGTTTATTCTTACGCCCCGTTATAAAGATCATTTGGTTAAAAATATGGGTTTGGTGGGCTTCTCCCTCCCTTTTAACCCTTCTCTCCCGGACAGTATTTCTGAAAATATCGGCTTCCTTAAAGACAAATGAATGAATAAAATATTTCATGTTGTTTGCTTTTCTTCGAGTTGGCATATTTGCTATTGTAGGAACGAAATATGTCACGCGTCCTCAGAAGATGAGATGATTGCTTTACGTAATTAAGACATATTTCCATTTATTTAAAGGACGTCTCTCATGTGGGCCTCAAATAAAGCATCTAATAATCGATTCTCGTGGAAACATTGGATTCATTATCCTGGTGATTTGAACATCTCGTAATTCTTTTCTTTTGCTCTCCCTCAAAACCTTTTTAGTTGTATCATTTTCTTTGTTTGCCCTTTAAAGGCTTAATATATATTCGCTTTCCAAAAAAAAAAAAATCTGCGAACGGATTGATGCACCAGGTCGTATTTCCCTCATGTGCCATTAGAGCTTATAGTGATCGCGTTACAGAATTGCACCCCATAGGAAAAACTGTAGGCCCCGAAACATTGGATAACTCAGAACAATACTTTGAGCACAAAGTGAAGCCATGTTATTGTCTGTCTGCTTCAAAACACATGTCGACTAATCTCCTACTTAAAACAATCAACTCGTAGTCCCTAATGCCAATTTCGTATTACTTTTAGACATCTGGCAACTAGCTTTTTAGTGCATGCTGCATAGTATATTTATTTTCATAAAAAGTTGAGGAGTAGGAGACAATTATATATGTCACACAGATGTTCTTAAAGATATGAATATGCTTTCCACAACAGAAACAGTATACAGTGGACACTTTATCGTATAAATGTTTCGAGATGAGATCAATATAGACTCAACATTTATCAAAGATCCAATAGAAAAATCATAGTCACCCATTTTTTCTTTCCACAACAGAAACAGGCTACATGTTCCTTAGTTGATTTTGTTGAAATTGAGAACCAACAGTGGACAAACATTTTTGCTCACACAATGCTCACAGTTGAGTCAAGTATGAGTACAACATCGACTCATGAGCATGTACACCTATACGATTTAAGCCCATCGAGTTACTTCCTTAGAAAGCATACGCAGTATAATGCCTCATAAAAATGTGTTAACTGTTGTTTTCTAAATTGGTGATTCTTGGAGAAATATATGCGAAGAAATTAGAAAATATAACAACCCCAAAATGTTACATACTTGAACCAGGGACTGAGACTACTATGAAAATACCAAGGACTCGGTCAGTTCTTATTAAACAATAAATAAGGTCTATAATAGTTTCTTCGTATCATATGTACATTCATGATGGTTGGCCTCAAGGAATTGTGATAGTCTAAATACTAATGCTATATATTGTTTTGATCCCATATATATGGTACTATATATAGTATGGAGTATGCAATAAACATATAACATACCAACCTCTTCCTCTTCGGCAGCTCAATTTAACCGCTTTGCGTGTGGACACCATAGTATCCATAAAAAGCCAAATACTACTCATAAACATTATATCTCTAGATAAACTGATACACATACAGAGATAATCACATTCAATCAGATTATACTTTTTAGTCCTACCCCTACCCCTTTGTACGGCGGCGTCATCTATTTATTTGTTAAATTTCTCACAAAACCTGAAATTTACCAAAAGTTGACATCTCTTACACCCTCCTAGTTCTCTTCCCACACCTTCTATTTACATTTCCAAAACAGCAAGTTAATCAAATGTACCAAGCGGTTCCAAATTTAGACTAATCGACCCAGCTTGCATGCATTTACTCTAATGGCTGAGTCGGCCAAAGGCTCTTCCAGAATGAGATCTCAGTGTCATTGTAAAGTTTTCTTATGCCTGCATAAAACCCATCGGCCTCATTCCCTACTTCAAGATGGTCCCTTCTGTCAATCACCACTTCCCTCCATCTTGAGCCTGGACCGTACTGCTTGAACTCCAGTACCACAGTATCTGTTGTCACGAAAATTGACACAATATAGTCAGCAAGTTTCCTACGTTGCTGGATTCTTTTTATATAACGTAAATTTGCATAACAGATTAAGAAAGAGATGCAATTGGGAAAAAAAACACACAAAAACGAATACTGAAGAAAACAATCATTCTGACAGTTTGTGTCGTAACTATTTTTCTTATGAGTTTGAGAGGGTTGTTGGCCGTGCGTCAGTGCGTGTTGAAAGTTATCAGGTGATGTTGCATTATCACATTTAATCTTACCGGTAGATAAAGTGACCAGATAAAAATATAATGAAAGTGATCAGGTGATGTTGCATAATCACTAATCAGAAATATTGGGCCATTTTTTATATTGACTTGGTTAATTTCTATTTTGGATTTCACAAATTAGGCTTTTGTCTATATTGGTCACCTAAAACATACCAGTAGATCTAACTTACAGAACAATTTGTTTAGAGTCAAACGAATTCGTCAACTTTCAAAGACACTTGTTCTATCTTTCTTGTTTTAGTCAAACTTAGGCCAACAAGTACCCATGTTAGAAGAACATAGCTTCCATGATTTTTTACGAGAATATCACCTTTTTTTTGCAGACTTTTGAAGTGTTGTAATGAAAGGAACATAACTACGTTTATAGGACAATTTTTATAATAAGAAGATGCTCGAAACCGGATAAAGTGCACTTTTGAGCATAGATAACAATTTTTTTCCTAGTTTATTGGCTTTTCTATGTTAAAGTTAGGATCAAGTGTGCACATAATTGTTGGTGACAACAAAAGGAGGAGCACCAGATTCATACTATATTATTTTTGTTTATTTACTAGATTTGAAAAGCATCAAATCTTTCGACTGCCAAAAGTATACTCCAACTGACCCTGGTGCTCCATGACTCGTGGGTTCTGTGGGTCTTTCGTGACCATGATGCACTAAGGCGCGTGGGTTCTGAGTCTTTCCAAGAGTTAATACCAAAAGGTGACCAAGTGACTCGATTATATGACCTTCTAGAAACAAAATGACTGATAACATTATCTTTTTATACGATTTCAAAAAGTTCATATTAAGAAATTTGTGACGACATAGTTGTGTAGACTCACCACTATGATGACATTGGCAATAAAGCTTGTTTCCATCACATGATTCCAAGTGGCCAACAACTCCATACCACCAACCTGCGATACATCAAGAAAATGCAAGCCGTTAAGCCCAATGCACAAGATCTTATAGAAGAAATAAACAGGCATACATATCAACGAATTAAATGTATAGACAATTATAGAACACTCACCATAAGGAAACTCTTTGGATTTCCTCCACTGAATCTCAAAGTGATCACCCGGTTGTAAATCAGACAAGTTTTCAGAAACATAAAGATCATATGGTGATGTATCAATTGCAGGTGATCTTAACCTTTCCCATCCGATATTTTCTTCGGTTGTTGGTCTACCATGTGCCAAATACCTACACAATCCATTATTTACATAAAACAATTAAGAATTTCACTAAGATATGTTTCACAAAACATAATTGGCAAAGAACAAAATTTTAAACTTTATGCAGGGAATAAACCAAGTCACAAATTTATGGCAAAATATAAATGGCATGAGACAAAGTAAATAAATTTGGCAAAATGTAAGTTGGAATGTGCAAAATCTATGAAGTTTTTGCAATTTGGGGGTGATCAAAAGTTCTAAATTTTTTTGCTAAATATAATTGGAAGTAACAAAATTTAATAGTAACTTTTAGTTGAGTAAATGATTGGAAATGAACTACCTTGAACTGTTTTGGAAACTATAACTGGGAATGAGCAAAAGTTTGAAATTGTTTTTACCTAGCCTCAAAACTGTTGGTGTGGGAATTATAGCTAACTTTTGCATCATAACAAGACAGCAAAAACCCAACATTCCCATTCTGCATTTCAAACATCATAAAGTTAATAAAACCATTACATGAACATATATCATAAATTTGACATCACAAAGTAATTGCATCATAGAACCGTTTGACTTTAAATTGTCAGCTACTTGATTTATCAAAATTTAAAACCAATATATATCGTTTCAAGAATAACATGCAACAATCGATAAGTATGAATGCTATTAAATTTGCTAAAAACCTTAAACTTACTTTCCAATATAATAATTCCAAAGTAGACATATAAAAGTCAAAGGTGCTTATTTTGGGCTAGATTAATTACCTCTCTATTGTAAACTTGAGCAGGTAAAGAAAAGTTGCCACTTTCAAGTGAGAGATACCAAGACATGATTGAATCAACGGGCAAACCAAAACTAGTATTATTCACTTTCACATTCTTCTTCCACCTAGTGAAAAACCCAAAATACCCTTTTGCATTTGAACAATTCAAGAGAGTTTCCATATTTTTGTTCTCAATGTATACCAGCCATTCTTTATAAACACAATCACCAATCAACAACTTACCCCATTTTTGTTTCAAATGTTTTTCCCATAAATGATCTTGTGTGCACATAGTCCTCAAAGACCTACACACCCCTGACATGCTAGTTAATCCAGCAGGAGATAGCTTTTCTAGAATGCATTCCAAGGGTAAATCTGGCAAATCTAGTAAAGAAAAACAATCTTTGTACTTGTTCTTGTTCTCTAAGGTTTCTTTAGTTGAGGTGTCAAGAACACAAAAGTTAAGGGAGATCATGCTTGCATTTAAAATGTGTTGCATGAAACATTTAAATGAGAAACAACCCATTTTGGGATTAAAATATGGGATTGTTTTGAACAAGGAAAAGTTTGAGAGAATGATAAAAGAGATGCAAGAAACAAGAAAAAAAAGCATTTTGAGAAATAAGAAGATGTGTCTGCGTGTGTGTGTGAGAGAAATAGAATGAATTTATGTGTGTTTGTTGTAGCATTTATATACTGCTTTTAAGTGTCCACATGACATCTACACCAGAAGGTTAATCACGACATATATGGATGAGACACGTCATCCAATTTATTTGTTTCTCTACTAGTATAATTTAGTTATTTGCATTATATTTTGTTACTGTTATAGATCGTAACATTAGGTGTAACCAAGGATCATTATCGCTTTCTCAGCATCACATTAACGTTACTTATCCTCAACACTTCACCAACAACTGCAATAACCAGGGACGAACTTGAATTTTCACGTGTTGCACAAAATTTTTTCATAAAAATCTTACACACCTTTTTAAAAAGTTGTCATCATAGGTATCAAAATTTGCATCATAATTTTTTTTTTGGCAAACTCAAGTTGCACTATAAATAAAGAAAGTAGCAAAATATATTATAGGGGCTGCACGTACTAAAAACAACACTTTTTTAAAAAAGATTATATTTCGTAACTTAAAATCGGGTATGATTCGTGTCACACTCATCTCCCATGTGAGTCTGTCCCCGTAATAACAAACAAAAAGTCAATCACCAAATCTTTCAAATTTTGTGCAAACAATTTAGTCCTGCAAACAACCAAATAATTGCGAAAGTCGTTTCTGAGCGATGTCTTAAAAGAGACGTTTGGTAGTGGTTGACCGCTCGTGGCCACCCAACATATTACACTCGGTTTAAAGTACTCTTACCAACTAATATTTATAATCCACGTTTTATTTCCGGTTTGTCTCTAATAAATCATCCAATATTAAAAAATAAAAAATTTGATCGGGTTTTCATATTATCCTTGGTGGAGGTTGGTATCATATTATCCTCGCCTGAGGTTAGTATCACAACCCGTTAAAAATTTACTAATTAAACAGTGAATAATAAATTTATTATTCTGTAAAAAGTATAAAAAAATTAAAAGAGATTAGATATTGTTTTTCAAAAACATGTCTTCTTTTTAATAAATAATAAAATATTGAGTTTATAATAGTATTAACCAAACATCATTGAATATTTAGTTTGTTAGTTATGATTGTATAAAGTGGTATTTTTTTAAAGGTGAGGGAAGCGGTGATTGTTGTGGGAGATTTAAGAGAGGTGAATATAAGTGACGTTAAAATAGAAGATGAAAGTGTTAGATTGGTAATTTGTGCTAATTTGCCTTGTATTATTCAATAAAGGGATCACAATATATAGGCTACAGAGGAAAGATCTAGAAGTACATAAACGAGCTAAAGCCTAATCACAATGGGCCTAAACATATTAACTAACACTCCCTCGCAGTTTGAGCGGGAGGCAATCGAACACTCAAAATGGTGCGAAATTCTTCAAATAACACTGAAGGAAGGCTTTTGGTGAAGATATATGCATACTGGTAACGAGATGGAACATGAAGAACACGCACGTGACCCATAGCAACCATATCACGAACAAAATGAATGTCAATCTCAATGTGTTTGGTCCGTTGATGTTGCACCATATTAGCAAATAAATAAGCAGCATTGACATTATCACAATACACAAGGGTAGTAGTCAGTATTGGTGTGTATAGTTCTCGAAGAAGATTGCGTAGCCATGTCGTCTCATCGACAACGTTAGCAACGCCCGATATTCAGCTTTTGCACTAGAACGTGAGAGAGTGTGTTGTCTCTTTGCACACCATGATAAAAAATTGTCGCCCATAAATACACAATACTCGAATGTAGATCTGCGAGTAGCAGGGCAACCAACTCAATCAGCGTCATAGTAAGCCACAATAGAAGATCTTGAGGATGCATATAATTGTAAACCAAACTCCAAAGTACCCTGAACATAACAACGTATCCTCTTGATAGCAGCTAAATGAGGCTCCCAAGGATCATGCATATATAGACAAATCTGTTGCACAACATAAGACAAATCAAGACGAGTGAATGTAAGATATTGTAGGCCACCTGCAAGACTCTGATACAAAGTAGGATCTGAAATGGGAGTCCCCTCAAGACCAAGCTTGGACTCAGTATCAACAGGAGTCCAAGTAGGATTGCAGTTGAGCATATATGCTCGCTTAAGCAACTCCATAGCATATTTCTTCTAAGAGAGAAACATCCTTGTAGTGTCATGTGTAACATAAATCCCTAAGAAATAATTAAGGGCACCAAGATCTGTCATGTCAAACTCCTTGTGTAGAGAGAAAATAATATTCTGAAGTAAAGCTGTAGCAGAAGCTGTGAGAACAATATCATTCACAAAAAATCAATATATATGTTGTGTCAGTACCAGTAAATAAATAAAGATGAATCACATCTATTGGGAGAAAATCCAACTCGTGTAGCATAAGCAGCAAATCGATGAAACCAAGCACAAGGGGCTTGTTTCAACCCATATAAAGACCTCTGAAGGCGACATACATTATTAGGATACCGAGGATCTACAAAACCTGGAGGTTAATGCATATAAACAGTATCTGACAAATCACAATTAAGAAAAGCGCTCTTAACGTCTAGGTGATGAACATGCCAATGTCTGGTCAATGCAAGACTAAGAACAGTACAAATAGAGGTCGGCTTGACAACCGGGCTAAAAGTCTCATCACAATCAATGCCAAGTTGTTGACTACTATCGTTGGTAACTAGTCGGGCTTTATACTGACTCAATGAACCATCGGCATGAAATTTATGCCGAAATAACCACAAACACCACACAATATTGGCACCAGAAGGTCTTGGAACGAGAACCAAAGTACCATTTTTAATTAAAGCATTATATTCATCATACATAACATCCCGCTAGTGCGGATCAGATAAAGCAAGAGATGGGGATTTTGGTATAGGAGAGATATGAGAAACATGAAGGTTTAGACGTTAAGTGGTCTTACGTGTGTCATCCTGATTTCGAGTGACCATAGGGTGCGTACGGGTTGCTGGATTACTAGTGATGGATTGAGAGTTGTTGTGGGTTTGGGTTTCGGTTCGAACTGAGCCGTAGATTGGGCCTAGGTCTGGGTTGTAGGTGTTGAATTGGATGTAGGTTGGGTCTGAGTCATGGGTGGTGTAAGGTGATGGGTGGATTATGCCAAGGTAAGTGGAGATAAACCAGGTGGTGGACCAGTAGATAGTCGTGTGCCTCTAGATTGGTTTGGGTCGGGAGTAGATTGGGTATGGTTTGGTGTTTGAGGTGTTGGTGGATCAAGAGTAGTGTTGGTTGTGGAATATTGTATGGAGGATTATATATTACATGACGAGTAATTGGTGAGGGGGATGTGTCGAGGAATTCATATGAGGAGGAAGGTGTAATAGATCCATAGGGAAATTGATGTTCGTTAAAGGTTACATGTCTAGAGATAATAATTTTGTTGGTAGTTAGGTCAAGACACCGATAACCTTGGTGATAAGCTGGGTAACCTAAAAGTATACATGGTGCGGCTCGTGGAGCAAGTTTGTGTGGTGGAAATAAATGGGGATAGCAAAGGTATCCAAAGGTGCGAAGTTTGGAATAGTTAGGTTGTTTGTTGAACAATTTGGTAAGTGTTATTTTATTTTGAATGGCGGTTGAGGGAATGAGGTTTATAAGGTAGGCGTTCATGTGAAGTGCCTCGACCCAAAATGTGGGCGGAAGGTGGGCTTGGAAAAGTAACGTACGAATCATATTATTTATAGTACGAATCATACGTTTTGATTTCCATTTTGTTGGGAGGTTTTAGGACAAGAAAATCTCATTTGAATCCCATGTGTAGAGAAAAGGTCAAGAAGTTGGGTGTTATCTAACTCACCACCATGATCATATTGAAAACCAAGAATATCACATTCAAATTAATTTTTAACATCCATTCGAAAGTGTACAAACTTAGCAAACTCTTTGGATTTAGTTTGAAGAGGACAGATACACAAATAATGAGAAAAATGATCAAGAAAAATCACATAATACTTAAAACCACTCATACTAACAATAGGGGATGTCCAAATATCCGAATGAATAATCTCAAAACAACTAGAAACAATAGAAGTAGAACTAGAAAAAGGAAGTTTCACATGTTTGCCAAGCTGACAAGCATGACAAACATGTTGAGACTTCTCCTTATTACAAGAAACAAAATTACGAGAAACAAGAGAGCGTAGCACTTCGTCACCCGGGTGACCGAGGCGTTGGTGCCACATAGAAGAACTGAGAGACATCAAGGCACTTGGAAGAGACGACGGTTGGGTTACCGGATAGAGATCACCTGAACTATCACATTTGAGAAGGATATGACGAGTTAAGAAATCCTTGACGGAAAACCCAAAAGTGTCAAATTCAATAGTGCAATTGTTGTCCCGAGTAAACTGGCGGACAAATATAAGATTTTTAATAATATTAGGAGTGACAAGAACATTATGAAGATGTAAATGGCGATGAATAGTAGGAAGGATGCTATGGCCCGTGTTTTGACCACGGGTATAGTTTTGTCACCACTAACATGAACAGACGAATACAAGCAAGAATTAAAAATAATACTTAAATTATTTGAATTTGAATTTAGATGAGAAAATACACATGTGTCCATATTCCACGAGGGATCTTGCAAAGTAGACGAATCACTATTAGGAACATATGAAGTAGACCTAACATGTTGGACCTGTTGTACTTGAGTTAGATATTGACCATGCTTCAAAGAAGAACAAATTCAAGAAGGTATACATGCATTGTGACGATAATTGTCATGAAAATATTTAGTACCAGAAGGGGTAGTAGGAACAAGCGACATTCGTGATGATTTTTATAGCCCAACGATTGGTGACGGTCTTTTATACTGTAAAGATCTCGTTTTTTTGTGCCAATAATTGTTACCGAACGATCCAACTGAGCAGGATAAAATTTGGGAAAAAGAGAGGAAAAAGAAAATTGTGATTCGGAAAATTAAAGGAAAAAAAAGAAGAAAATTGTGATTTGGAGTGTTTTTAGAAGATGATCAATTTAGCTCTGATTGCCATGTTAGATTGATAATTTGCCTTGTATTATTCAATAAAGGGATAACAATATATATGCTACAGAGAAAAGATCTAGAAGTACATAAACGGGTTAAAACCTAATCACAATGAGCCTAAACATATCAACTAACAGAAAGGTGGACCACTAAAAATCATTCATCCACTTTTACAACTTTAAACTCAGTTTTAGCATATCTTTTAATTTAAGTTGTTTTAAAATAAGTTTTTGCTTTTAAAATGACTCGGTAACTAATGTATACAAAAATGTTTGTTTAAGCTGTTTTTAAACTTGTGTGCTAATTTAATTTTAGCTTATATATAATATTTTTTGGCTTACTTTGAAAATTTATGAACTTATATAAGTTTATTATACTATGGTAAGTTTATGTAAACTTGTAAATCTCAAATAAGTTGAATAATTCATGTTTATGATATAAAAGTCGAAATTAAATAAGCTTATAAACACACAAGTAAACTTAAATAAACACTTATTTTATAAAAAGGTGAATATTATTATCAGTAATATATGTATGCAAAACAACTACAAGTGCAAATCTTGACCATACCCAAGACTGTGATTTAGGATGACAATGAGACGGGTTTGGGGCGGAATGATCATTTCTATTCTCAAACCCAATTATCAAAGCTCTCACCAAACCCGCCCGATCTCCATTGGGGATTTAATTGGGCCGCACCGTTGGGGCGCTATGCTCCCCCAAACTCGCCCTATACTAATTCGAGATCTTATCAGGGTGTCCTCTTTTGATAAAATTGTCGACCAAAATCACGTCATTTCACATTTATTATTGTTTTTAGACAGATAGCTATAACTTGAAGAGTTGATAACTTATTAATAATCAATTAAAAACAAGCTTTATTAAGTTTTCCCGATAATATTATACATAAATAGTGATAAATTAAACTGCCAAAATAACTTAAAAATATAATATTAAAATGTGTATATATTCACAATTTTGCAATCTTTTTAAAATGAAAGACCAATAATATTAGAGAAATAATTTCCTATTGTGTATATACTAACAAAATACTATAATACAGATATGTTTGTATATGTGCGTATATTATTAGAGTTGGGCGTGTTGGAGATGTTATTCTTCGCTCCTCGCCTCAAACCCGGTTAAAATCTCCGTTTAAGCCCTAAACCCTCGCCGTAACCCGATAAGCATGCCTCTACCCGTCTCAATTAGTCCGTGTTTCAGATTTCCCCGTCAAGTTTGAATATTTATGTCATCCCTACTGTAACTTTTTTTTTTGAACAACAGCTTTATTAAACGACTAGCAAGGAGCTAGAATTAGACAATTACAAGATACGGGTTTTTGAGCCAATCGATCCATTTGAACGAGGCTTTACATCTAAACTTACACCAATAATAAGAATTAGAAACAATGTTATCAAAAATCCTCGCCTGTAAAGGAGTATCCTTCTCGAAAAGAATCTTGTTACGGAACATCCAAACCGACCACCATAAACAATAGAAGATGAGAGGGTAATCGTGCTAACCAACCTGGAGAGATTGTCGAGTTAAAATTCTTCCACACCACTTCTTGAAAATAAAACTACATTCTCTACTATGTCTATTCGAATAGTAATTCTCTAAACAAATAAACACCTCCTTTATAAAATATTTTATTACAAATAACAATGTTTTAAAAATCGCGAATCGGTAGTCGTACGGTTGATCATCTTATAGTTTGTAATATGTCTAGGCGGGACTAATTGGTGATTGATCTGATTGACATTTTCAGAAGTTTTGTATATTTCCAGCGAGTTTTGGGTATTTTTGACAAAAATAAACTAACTTGTAATAGATCTCAACAGCTAATATAAGTGATTAAAACGAGTTTAAGGTGAGTTTTTGGTAATTTCGGCAAGATTTACGATGAGTTTCTGACAAGTTTGACCACCATTGATCGTTGTTGACAGCCCGTGACCATCGTTGACCACTACTAATCGATTTACACAAATCGAAAAGATTAATGGCCTAGTGACACCTAAACGACGATTAATCGGTCTTATATGCCTTTTTTTGCAACATCGACAGATAACGTAATTCACTTTTTTATAGTGATACAACTTAAATTTAACAGTATCCTTTGTCCAGCTAAGGTTAAGTGAAGTATTGTCATGAACTATATATCAAAATATACTTTTTTGTGTTATAACAATTTTAAAGGATGGAACTCTTTCACATATAAAACCACGAATATGTATTGTCAAATTTGCTCCGTAAAAGATTACTCCATATTATATACAAATGATCCATGTAGAACAATATTTAATTAAAAAATAATCCATTCAATCTTAACCATCTATTTTATTTCCATCTAATAGCTTAGATTAAATCCTATGTTAATTTAACTAAAAACCCTACTTTCATTTTATTTTTTAAAATTAAAATATCTCTCAAACCGTTAATCATTACGCAAATTTTATTATACCATCACGAAGAGAATTGAATTATCTTTCTATAGACGGACACTTTTATATACTTTTGACGAACTTTTTTTTTAATTTCCGCCCAGAAAAAATCACACGTGATTCAAAAAATCATATATGATTTACTCGCTCCGTCTCAAAATGATTGTCCCCTATTGACTTTTCAAGTCTTTTTCTTTCAACTTTGCCCTTAAATATATTTTGTTTGTGTTATATAATACTTAATGAAAAGTATATGAATCGATTGGTTTTTAAATGTATTTTCATAATTATGATTTTCATCAAGTATTATATAACACAGACACAAATATTTAAGGTCAAAATCGAAAGAAAAAGACTTAAAAAGTCAATAGGAGACAATAATTTTAGGACGGGGGGAGTATCACTTTAAAAATCACATGTAAATTTGTAAATTCACATGCGATTTATGAATTTATGAAATCACATGCGATTTTTGAAATAACACGTGATTTTTAAAAACAACAAATCACAAGTGATTTTACAAATCACGTGTAATTTTTCTTGGCGAAAATTTTAACACTAAAAAGTATTCAAAAGTATATAAAAATGACCGTCTACTGAAAGATAAAATATTCTCGTCGTTAATTTAAAAATCACATGTGATTTCGTGAAATTACATGTGATTTTGTGAAATCACATGTGATTTTGTGAAATCACATGTGTTAGGTCTTGTTTATCTTGAATCATACATGATCATCAATGAAAAGCTTAGAGAGAATAGTAGAGGAAGAGAAGTATTTAATTTTCAAATGATATAAAATGAAGGGGAAAATGGAAAAGATTATTACAAGGCTTACCCTTCTAATAATGATTAGGAGGGGTATTTATAGGAGAGGGAACGAAGCTTCCCTTCCTTTATTTTTCTAATATTTCACTTCTAATCCCTATACTTTGGTAATTATGTTATTTATTTCTTTTAACATAATAAACCTTATTACAAGCTACTTTATTCTTAACAAAATAAAGACTAATGACTAAATATAATTAAACCACATAATCAGCACTTTTTATGAACTTAACAATCTCCCCCCAAGGGTCGATTATTCTGGGCGTTCCCTTCGTGGTCCACGTGGTCTTCCATTCACATACATCTCCCATCTTCTCATCTGGTTGCGATACTTCAATCTTACTTCAATTTCTTCTTCAAACAATTTCAGATACTTAACCTCATCTTCGATGAGATCTCTTTGTATATAGCCATACTTAACATCATTATTGTAACTTTTTAGACCTTTTAATACTTTGTTTAGTGTTGCATTACAAAACTTATGAATCTCTGAATGTCTCATCGCCCTTTTCTCTTTCTTGCTATTCTTGTATATTATTCCATGCACGGGCTCATAGATGATGGAGAACATTTTGTGCTTTTCAATTCCTGGAAAAGATATTGTTGGTGCAGTAAGATTAACTTTCTGTTGATAACTTTCTATTCCAAGTTGAAAGTCATGCACTATTTCCTATATCACTGAACTTCTGATGAAAACTAATAAAGACCACATCAGACCTGTTTCTGCATAATCAGGTACCTTGCCATTCATGATCAGCAAGTACATATCCTCAATATCATTCTTATTGAGATTCTTGTAATCAGACTCGGTAATTGACACTATGCACTCATTGGCTCTTCTTGCAACTATCTCTGTGATGAACTTGTGTTCATGGCCCAGTTCCCAGTACGTCTTGATAACTTGAATGATCTTTGAATTCGAATAAACAACTTCCTTTGGTTTTCCAGGCTCTTTCTGCCTCTTTATGTAGAAGATCTTTGCATGAGGATTCTTCCAATGTTCAACACCATACCGAGCATAAGGATTAGATTTCTTTACATACTTATTCACCTATCTGAAAGTTCGTTCCTCGATATCAATATCATTGAAGATAATTGCAGGAAACTTGTGAAGTGATAACACTATCTTCTCAGGCCCTGAACTTTCTTTCTTCAAATACAAAATATCTTGATTTATCAGACACAATGCTGGAGCTTCAGGATCTCTCTGACAGCTTTGAACTAAAGGCGTGGTGATCACTTTCTGACTACACTCTTTAATATATAGTAAATATATATAAAATATACTTATAAATATATAAAAAGAAGGGTAGGAATCAAAAGATCTCAGTTATAATAATCCAGAAGTATGATTCTCGGGTCGTTATCCCCGATGAGGAAAGCAATTGAAAGTTGAGAGACGTTTTGAGAATCGATGCTTGAATGGGATAAGATTGATGTTGGTTATCTAAAACTACGAGAAAAATAAGGCAAAAACTTAAAACTACTTAAGGAAAAACAAATTTTAGCTAAAAACATAAAACGGAAACCCTAAACTTTGACTAAAAACCCTAAATTTCCAAAAATAAACTTAAAATGAATTTTTCACTTTTAATAGACTCTAATTAACTAAAAAGTAAGATTAAAGAAAACTAGAACAAAAACGGAGTTGAATTGAGCTTAAAAACACGAAAAACGTGAACGGGAACGAATCCCGTTCTTTAAAAAGTGAAATTTTGCAAATTAAACCCTACGGAAGTAAAACTATTTTTCCTAGGAACTATATGATAAAATAAAATTTTCTAAAAAAGAATTATATTTTTTTGACTTTTTTATATTTTTTTATGAATTAAAAACGATTTTAAAGAAAATTAAATATAAAAAATACCAAACGTTTTATAAAAATTCTAAAAAATTTATGAAAAATAGCTTGAATAACGAGGAATCTAAGAAAAATAAGTTGAGAAACACAGCTTATCAAATAAGCTGTGAAATAAGCTAAAACAGCTTATTGTACTAAAGGGTCTAAAATGTGTATAAGAATTAAATGAAAGGAAAGTCTAACGGATGAGCTATTGTAGCGTGATGGTTGTGTGTGTGGGGGTTCAAACACTTGGTGAGGGTGGTAGAGGTCCCGGGTTCGAGTCTTGCTCACCTGGGGCTTCCCACTATCCCAAGTGTTTTAATTTTTATCATTTTTTTACAACTTTTGAAAACACTTAAAAATAGCTACTTTTACAAAACAACTATTTTTATAAACCACAAATAAGCACGAAATAAGCTAGGAAAAATGACAGAATAAGCAAATCCTACTAAACCTATAAAATGCAAACTGTTTGGGCTTTTTAAGAACAAATAAGCTAAGGGAAAATTTAAATAAGCTAAAACAGATTAAAAGCTATATCTAATAAGCACATAAGAACTAAAATAAGCACAATTGATAAGCTAGAATGACAAAAAAGCTAAAAAGTTTAAAAACACTTAAAATTTTATACTAGAAAGCAAATAAGTTCAAATAAGCAAATGGCAAAACCAAATAAGCTAAAATGGACTTATACTAACCTAATAAGCTAAACTAAACCTAAATAAGCCATAACAATAAGCAGATACGCTAAAATAAAGGAATAAGCACTTATGGTGTAAACTGTTAACCAAACAGCCCCTTAAGGCACCTTTGAGCTTATTTTTAAATAAGCTAAAGGATCCTTATGGACTTTTGGCTTATTACCCTAAAAAGTACACCTAAAATACTACTTAAAACAACTTTTTAAAACCATTTTGAAATTCAGGAGCTTAATGAAAAGGCTTGTTGAAAACAGCTTATACACTAGAACACTTAGTACTTTTGGTTTTGAAATTGAAAAGACAAAAAACTTATTTTAAGGCTAAAAACAGATATGCTAATGAACTTATTTTTGAAAACTAACTTGAAATAGATTAACCACTACCCTAGATCTACTTGTGTGCTAAATATCTAAATCTAATTCCTACAATTACATTCTGAAAATTGATGATGAAAAAGGCTACTTGACACTTAATACTGCTGATGCAGTTGACATTATATAAACAAAACTTTAAAACCTTTGATGCAGACTTAAAACACTAATTCTAACACTCATTAAACACACAACTAAGAGCAAATAAGGTCATGTCAATTACTAGAATCAATTAAAACTAGGTTATGCAAATGAGGCTTAACAGACTTGGACTTTTATTAATCTAACTTATGAAAATCCTGTAACTCGTAACCTAGCTTATAAATACGAGCATAACAGACTTAGATGAAAGATTAAAACCAAAATCTTAAGACCAAATGGCCACTAGCAGTACTAACTTGTAGTTAGTACTGCTATGCCAAACACCCCTTTAAACTCTTTCAAATTCATTTAAGCTTATGAAATCTAAATCTAATGAAATAAACTTGATTACCAGATAACAAACAACTATTAATAGACCTTATGATCTTATACCAACAATCAAATAAGCAAGAATCATTAAGCTACTAGTTATGCTAATATTTTTGGATTTTTATTGATTTATAAGACAATATGAAGAAAACTAATATTTAGCTATCAAAACTTGAAACATATACTCATATCTACTTAATGCACAAATACACAGATTTAAGCACAAATAAGCAAGTGAATAAGCAGATTAAGCAGATTTAACATAAGAAATTAAAGACTGAAAAAGGAGTAATGAGAACTTACAAAGGCCTTAGTAAACAAAGGTTTTAATTTGCTCAAATGAGCTCTGTCAACAAGCTCTAGCTTATCACAAGGATAAGCTAGTAAAGTCCAATAAGCTCTTCCAGAGTAAGCTTATCATCCAAGTAGCTTAGATCCATATAGCTTAGGTATTAATCTGATTTTAAGAATTTAAGTATATTAAATGACTAATTTGAGCTCAATATGAGCTTAGAGACTCAGAGAGCTATGGTAAGAGCTTATAATCCAAGTAGCTGTAAAAACAGTTTGAAACAATGCATTTGAGATATATAATAGCTTATAGGTATAAAAAAGATTGTGAATTAAGCAAACTATGATTGTATTGATTTAAAACTGGAATTACAAAACTTGGAAAATGAAAAATTACAAGGCAAGTTAATGAAAATGAAAAAATTTTCTTGAAACTACTAACAACTAAAAAAACGGGAAAAAGGAGATGTTGTGTGTGTGAGGCTTGCTCTCTATTTATAGCCTTGGAGTGAAGCTTCTTGGAGTCTAGCCTGCTCCTCTTATCCATGATCTTAGCCCTTAATCCTTTGATCTCATTTATGGTCTGTTAGATTGATATGATGAGCATACAGATTACCAACGTGGCATTCCGTGTGTCAGACCTTGTGTGTTTCTTTTGCACTAGATTTAGTGAAAAAATCTAATCATTGGTGTGCTTCTTTCAATGCCCACATGTCCTCTTTGTAGTGTCTTGGCCAATGAGAGGCTTTTGTGACATCTAACTCTGCCACATCGTACCTTGGTACTTGAATCATAGAGCCACATCATCAATTTTAATTACCCTTTTGATTTTGATGAGATGTTAAACTGAAAGAGATGATGAATAGTAAAAACAAATTCCTGTGCCATTTTTTTCTTTTTATATCTTTGTTTGACCCAGGTGTGCTTGTTGACTTGGGCCCGGGTTTTATAGAAAATAGAATTGGGCCAGGGATTTTGGCTTGGTTATAAGGTTGTGTTATAAAGGGATAACGACCGTTATCTCTATTATAAGGAGATAACGGTGTTAGTGTTTAGGGACTTTTGGTGAAATTAGGTTTAACATTTAGGGCATTTTGAGTATTTTGAGGATTTTGTCTTTTTGTGGTTGACCAATGTTGACTAAGAGTTGACTTTATTGACCATTGATAGCAATCTTTCGGCTCTTTTGCACTCTTTTCGTTCCCGTGTCCGTGTTTGTCCGGCTTTGACTATTTTCTTGTGATTTTTGCATTATCCGTACCTACACATTCATAAACAACAAAATACACAAACACAGGTATATTTTTGCACATTTTGATCATTTAAGGGCCGTTTTGGATATAATAAAGATATGTGATTTCTCACATATCACGTGGTCTTTCGTGGATGTGGAGAAGCAAGAATTTCCTTTCTGCTTTCCCAAACAATGTCACTCTTTAAGAAATTCTTCATCTGATCAATGTGATATTGATGCTCATCTCCTGAAGTACATCTTTGTCTCAACATCTCATCAGCAATTTTCTTTAGCTCTGCCTCATTAATGGTCAGTGACACTTCTTTTATGATATCTTGTAATACTTTCTTTGTTAGTATTTCATCATCATCTAAAGCATAAGACTCAGTCCAAAAATCATAATCATCTGTTTGCTCTTGATTCCTTAAAGATGATTGACCTTGTTCTTTTTCATTGAATTGTCCAGACGACTCTCCAGTCACATTTACTTCATACTCAAATGTCTTCTGCCGCTTTGCATTATTCTCCCCTTTAGGATGAGCATCATCATGAGGATCGTCCTGATCTCTTGGGCGAACGAAAAGATTTCTACAAGTAGTCTGAGGTACCTAAAGTGTCTCAAATTTCATCTGAAGTGCCAGCCATATTGCTATGTCTTGTTGCTGCAACTGAGGATCGGCTTTCATTGATAGATATAGTTGATATTGTTGTTTTGGAACAGATGTTGTTTGTGGTTGAGTTGGATGAACATGAAGAATATGTCCAGACATATAACTTCTTACAGACGCATCAACCAGAGAAGGAATGTTAGTATCAATTGCGTTTTGAATATGTGAGGAAATTTCAGTCTGTAATTTCCTACGCTCTTGTAATATAGCTTTAGCAATCATCTTATCTGTCTCTTCTTTATTCTGTTGCCTTTCCAAAAGCTGCCCTTTTGCAACATACATCGGAACTTGAGCTTTAACCTACTCAGGAACTTGCTTTTAGATTTGCTCCTTGATATGCTTTTCTACCATAGTGGGTAGTGATTCAACCATTACTTCCTGGAGATGATCAGCAAGAGTATCAAATGACTTCCTTGACAAGAACTTTGCCCTCAGATGTTGAAACAAATATCCATAACGTCCTTGTAACTCCTGAAAGAAATTCTTGTAGCGTTTGAAACAAGCATGTTTGGCTTTGAATAATGATAGAAGTTGGTTTGTGGTAGATAACTTGGTGTTGAGTGAACTTGATGATGGTGTAAGTGTAGTATCAGTTACCATCAATTCCTGGAGTTTCTCAGTATCCGAAGATACGAGATCAGTATGAATCCTAGGAGATCTAATTGGTGTGGGGAATGGTGTACTCCTAGACTCCTCTACAATCTTCCCTTTCTCCCTTCGCTTTAATTCATACACCTCATCAGTTATTTCTTCCTCTTCTTCATTAACATTCACAGGTATTACAGCATTAGTAATTTCCACCTCTTCATCATTAGTAATCTCTACCTCCGGACTTTCCTTATCACTCCTGGGCTCTAACCTAGTGCCGAGAATATTTTGATCATCATTCCTAGGGATTGAACTATCATCAATAACATTCTCTGGTCCTTCCACCATCTTTTCAATTTCCACGGATGCCAAGTGCTCGTTAACCAGTTCCACATTTTCTCTAGCTTCTTGCTCTTCTCAACTTTTGTGCTCAGCAAGACTTACTTGTAAGGTGTCTTGTAAAATCATCTCATCTGTTTTATCAACAGTTGGCACTGGAGCTGGAGGAGTAAGACATGTGGATCTCCTTTGAGGAATACGAAAATGACTCACAACTGATCTTTTTAGAGCACTTGACACTCCTGCATCTATGTTAGGGTTAGGTGACCTAGGGGCGCTAGGTGTCCTATGCGTTCCTTGGGTAGACCCAGTCGGTTGTGACTGAGTTAAAGGAACATCTATCTCAAACACCTCCGCATACATCTGATAATGCTCCGTATGCTTCATTTCTTCTGAGATCATCTAAGCTGGAATCTTCATTCCAACTTTGTCTTTGTATCTTCCTGAATTAAAGATATTTTTCATTATATCATCATCTTGCAGATTGTGATACCTATCTCGAGCACGCCTTGAAATCTCAGGAAAATTAGTCATGTAATGACTAATGATGATCTTAGTAAATCTTGGATAAGGAATCGAAGATGTTGGATGATGAAGTGAATAATGAAGTCCTTCCCATAGTAGCTCCACATAATCAACATGAATGTTATTGATAAAGCAATACATCATTTTCATTATCTGCAACGGTGGTTGATCCCATATAGTTACACGTGTTGTCAAGTATTTAGAAAATATCTTGCACAACGTTTGCCGTGGCTGCAGAAGACCAGTTGTCTTAAAGCTTGATGATGTCTTCAGCTCCATTGTAAATCCCAATTCATTTTTGTATAATGGAACCAAGTCTAAAAATGATGGTGGTGGCACAAAACTATCATGGTTATTGTTAGTTGCTTGTGGTAGGTAAAAGATTGTTCTGAAGTCATCTAGGGTAAGAGAAAGCTCTTTCTTGTCAAGCATAAATGTGAGTCTATACTTGGATCCGTCTTCCTTCAAAGTATGCCTAAATTGTGCCATATAGATCCATGGTACTGATGAAGAAGCTGCAATGTTGAATCATAATGGATGATTCTTGATGATATTCGTCAGAAGTTTGCTTTCAGGTGGACATTGCACTTGTTCAAAATCAATCTTCTTGTTAGCATCCATAAGATCATATCTTTTGTTTGGAGGAC
>BQNB010024669.1:0-11203 GCA_026074375.1 Tanacetum coccineum
CGTCCGTTGAACGTCTAATGGATAATCATACCATATCGACTCATCCGTTGAACCTCTAACGTATAACCATAACATCTCGACTCGTCAGTTGAACGTCTAATGTACAACCATACCATATCGACTCGTCCGTTGAACGTCTAACGTATAACCCTAACATATCGACTCGTATGTTGAACCTCTAACGTATAACCCTAACATCTCGACTCATCCGTTGAACGTCTAACGTATAACCCTAACATATCAACTTGTCCGTTGAACGTCTAATGTACAATCATACCATATCGACTCATCCGTTGAACGTCTAACGTATAACCCTAACATATCGACTCATCCGTTGAACGTCTAACGTATAACCCTAACATCTCGACTCATCTGTTGAACGTCTAATGTATAACCCTAACATATCGACCGTCCGTTGAACGTCTAATGGACAATCATACCATATCGACTCATCCGTTGAACCTCTAACGTATAACCATAACATCTCGACTCGTCCGTTGAACCTCTAACGTATAACCCTAACATCTCGACTCATCCGTTGAACGTCTAAAGTATAACCCTAACATATCGACTCGTCCGTTGAACGTCTAATGTACAATCATACCATATCGACTCATCCGTTGAACCTCTAACGTATAACCATGACATCTCGACTCGTCCGTTGAGTGTCTAATGTACAACCATACTATATCGACTCATCCATTGAACGTCTAACGTATAACCATAACATATCGACTCGTCCGTTGAACGTCTAATGTACAACCATACCATATCGACTCATCCGTTGAACGTCTAACGTATAACCCTAACATATCGACTCGTCCGTTGAACCTCTAACGTATAACCCTAACATATCGACTCGTCCGTTGAACCTCTAATGTACAATCATACTATATCGACTCGTCTGTTGAACCTCTAACGTATAACCATAACATCTCGACTCGTCCGTTGAGCGTCTAATGTATAACCATAACATATCGACTCGTCCGTTGAACGTCTAACGTATAACCCTAACATATCGACTCGTCCGTTGAACATCTAATGTACAATTATACCATATCGACTCATCCGTTGAACCTCTAACGTATAACCCTAACATCTCGACTCATCCGTTAAACGTCTAACGTATAACCATAACATATCGACTCGTCCGTTGAACGTCTAACGTATAACCATGTAGGTCCTTATAAATAGGATCTCAATGAGCCTTAAACGACTTATAGTCCTTTGAATAAATCCAAAGATACTATGAGAGACAATAACTGAGAATACAAATATTGACGCGGAATATCAATATCTATACCAAGATTAATACAAGAACGAATATACTAAACTTGCTATTACTATTACTATTTGATTGTGAATTCTCAATCAACTCATATGTTTACAATACATCACGTTGAACGTCTAATGTATAACCATAACAATCGACTCATACGTTGACGTCTAATGTACAACCCTTAAATATCGACTAGTCCGTGATGTCTAACTATAACCAATAACATCTTGGATCGGTCCGTTGAAACCTCATAACGTATAACCCTAAACATCTCGACTTGTTCCGTTTGACGTCTAATGCTATAACCATAAATTATCGGACTCGTACGTTTGAAAGTCTAATGTACAAACCATACCATATCGACTTTCGCCTTGAACGTCTAATGTATAAACCATACCATATCGACTCGGTCCGTTGAACGTTAAGTAATAACCATACCATATACGAAACGAGGAAACCGGACCGGACCCGGCTCGAAACGAACCAATTTTATATTTTTTATAAAAAGGTATATATTATAAAAAAGTTATTATTATTTTATAAAAAATCATTTTATATAATAATTATATACGAAACGAGGAACCGGACCGACCGGCGAAACGAACAAATTTATATTTTTTATAAAAGTTATATATTTTATAAAAAAAGTATTATATATTTATACAAAAAAATACATTTTATATAATAATTATATACGAAACGAGAACCGGGACCGACCCGGCCGAACGAACCAAATTTGTATTTTTTATAAAAAGTTAAATATTGTATAAAAGAATTAGGTTAAGGGGCGGTTATAGTTCATTTTGTTTTTATATTTTCATAAAAATTATTTTATATAATTATTATATACGAAACGATGGAACCGGACCGACCGCCGGAACGAACCCGAATTTATATTTTTTTATTAAAAGTTATATATTTTATAAAATATGTATTATACATTTTATAAATAAAAAAAAAAAAAAAAATCATTTTATATAATAATTATTATACGAAAGAGGGAACCGGACCGACCCTTAAGCCGAAACGAACCAAATTTATATTTTTTTATAAAGTTATATATTTATAAAAAAACACCAACCACGACGATTTTGGATGATTGAGAAAGATAACAAACAACCACCACACCCACCATCGCAGCCACCACCACACCCTTCTCCTCACCAACACCACAACGAACCACACTAGCACACGAGCTCGAACCAACCACGCAAGCCACCCACCACCGTCAGCCCTTCCTCCTACCTCCTCTAATATAGTTTAATCTTATTTCTTTAATCCTCTAAATGTGATTCTTAAACCCTTATTGATTGATTTTGATATAAAGTTTTTTTTTTTGGATTTGTTATAAGGTTTGATATTTTTTTGATTTTTTAATGAAGGTTTGTTATTTGTTATTGTAGTGACCAAGTCACAGCCTTTGCGGACAAGTCACAACCTACGACCAAGTCACAGCCGAGGACTAAAGTCACTAGCCGCGACCGAGTCATCAGCCGAAAGAGTCGCAGCCGAACCGTCAGTCGTAGCGAGTCGCACCATTTAACAGCCCCGTGACAGCCGTGACCCAAACGAAGTATGCTTTATAAGTTGTTTTACATGGGTTGTTAACGAACTATAACTGTGTTATACACCATGTTGTTATTTATGGAATCCAAGTGTGTTTAAGCAAAATCCATACATCCTGTTTTAACACTTTATAAGCTGTTTTGAAACCAGCTTAATGGGTGGTTTGGATTTGTTATTAACATATTATTATTGAACTGATAAGCAGTGTATGGTGTGTACTTAACAATACAGTCCTGATGTCGTGACAGACATATTGGCTTTCAGTGAGTATGTTTCTTCCTTTTTTTATTGGTAAAATCTTCTTTCTCGATGACTTATCCTATTTCTTGATACGTTTGCAGAGAATCGCAGGTTAACGGGAACGAGTTTTCCAGCGTGGGTCTGGGGTTTATTTCACAAGGTTTAAATTCTTTTGATTTATTTCCTTGGAGTTATTGGCTAATTAATGCTGTTGGTTTCTCTTGGTTGTGGTATTAAGTGGTGGTGTGACGTGATATTAAATGTGGACAGACGGCGGTTGGGATGAGGGTGTTCTTTTGGGTTGGGTTCCTAGGTGGGCTGGTCAGACACAGAGGGCTTGGGGTGTAGGGGGTTGGGGGGGGGTCTGGTTAGACGTTGTGTTGGAGTCATCGATTGGAGAGGTGGGGTTCTAGCGGGAGGGTGGGTGTGTGGTGGTGTGGCATCGAGGGTGTGAGATTAGATGCTCGGTGTCCTTTTGTGGGGGTGGGGGTTTTTTTTATAATTTTTTTTTTTTTTTTTTTTATCTTTTTATTTTTGATTGGATCAACTCGAAGTATATTCTGGAGCTTCACTTTATATCGGCACGTTATAGGTTGTTCTGTTTTGATTTAAATGGTTTGGACACCATTAACCCTAAGAACTACGTCACGCAACAGACGTTCTTATCATTGACCAGGGCATACTCTCTTATTTTGATGATAGGGAATTTCACAGGAAATAACCAATTACATTCTTGCGACCACATGTAACACAAGTAATTCATGACCTTCAAGACCTTGCTAGACATACACGTGGTATGGAAGGTCGTCGAACATGTTTATCATCGAGATGTTGGCAGAGTCGATCCAAAGATGGTTTTCATGTAGTAGTTCATCACAAGTTACACTGTCTCTGTTGGTATTGACTAATTTGGTTGCATACGGATTTGCGTATAAATGCTCAATCGTAGAGAGTGGAGCTACCCACCAGTTTAATGATGACAATGCTAATGCTAATGAAGGACATCGCTTGGTTTTATTAATAATGAAGATGATGTCGTTGCACATGTCCTTGATGATGATGATGTTGTAGTGACTGTTGTGATGAAAGTGAACCTTAGTACTAACTGTTGAAGAAGTTTGATCTAGCGATGATTCTGACGATGACAATGATCTTAAGATTTAGTTTGAATGAAACACTTATATATGCTTAAATGTGTAATTTTTCTTCATGGAATTGTTTATATATGTTTAAATGTGTAATTTTGTATTTAAAATGGAATTGTTTTTTTTTGTTGTAAATTTGTAAATTTTTTATTTGATGTGGAATGTTTTTATATGTTAAAATGTGTTATATATATGTATTTGTGTATTAGCATTATTTGGTTCACGAATTGTGGTGTTTCTTGTACTTGTTATTTTACGGATGGCAGTGTTTAAGCTCTAGATTCACACGGGGGGATGCTGTGGTATAGTCCACCCACAACCAGCCCACGGCCCAGTGCCCAAGTAAGAAATTGTGAATTTTTTTATTTTATACACTGATCTTTTTAATTTCTTTTACTTGAATTTTCATGGACTCAATAACTATCTTTGTAGGTTCGTCGTGCGCTATGAGACCGGAAATGGTCCTTAAGGTAAGGCGTTTTAGACACAATAAACAACAACCTTGCGCTTGGCTTTGATTTAGACGATCTTGGTACCTTCCTCCTTATAGGAGATTATGCAAGCATGTTGAATAGTCTTATGGGGGAAACAATCCGGCCACTTCCCCTTGCTTGCGAGTGGGAAGAAATTCCAGAGGCGTTTAAAGCGCATATTTTCCCTACACTAGAGGCATTAATTGTTTATTTTACTTCTATTCTTATTGTTATCGACGTTTAGATATGCGTGTTATGTTTAAATTGTTTGTTTTTTTTTTGGAACGGCAAATGGAATTTTATTAAAAGGCTAAAAGAAAACTAAGCAGGAGATATACACGCAAAACGATCCAACAAACAAAGAACGAAAAGGAACAGAAAAACTCTAACGAAACGAACTCGCAAAACAACCATGGCGCCAACTGAATTAACTCCCATGAACGAACGAAAACCCAAGGATCATACAAACAAAAGCGCTTCTAACGCATCCTTTGTTTGTCTCGATAAGGCATTATGAAGAAGAAATATGGCTTCTAACGTGCCATAATAACTCAAAATCTGAAGATCGCTAGGAAAATTATCTGTCCACGAAGTAGTTGCGCGAGATAGGAACAACAGTGTTATTTCCATTAGCTGTCTCTATAGCTTCATCGTTTTTCAGGAATCTATTCTCGTCACTAGTTAGAGGATCCAAATATAACCAATCCAAGAAGAACCTGAATCAACTCAGCAATATTTAATCATTACCGGGGGGTGTAGATGGAGGCGCACTTGATGGAGTCTTTTTCAGGAGCATAAACTGGAGTATCATCCTCATTATCTTCAGTGTTAAAATTACCACATCACACCTGAGAATGAATCTGCCAATAATCTCACCAGCATATATTACAAAATTCTTTTCCATTACAATTCACTTAATACACCATCTTTAAACAGACCGAATCCTCCGAATCTCGCCTTCTTCAAAGGAGTCCACAAGTCACTTTCCTTCCACTACGGAACATCCTCCTCCCAAAAACCCGACTAGAGCGGCACGAATCATTGTTAACATTCTTAGGGGAATTGAATCACAAATATCGACATCCAAATGCTCCTTCATTGTTCCCAAACTTTCATCAAGCTAGGACCCTCTGCTCCTTCCTTTCCAGAGGACAGATCGGAATTGACTCCATCGATTAAATATTGGGCCGCCAATATGCAAAACTCAGTAGCGATAATATGATAAGTCCGATTACGATATGAAAAAATAAAGGCACTCTATCACACGATTGTTAAGACTCTGTAAGGACACAAACCTTCCCATAGACCATTGGTCCATCACTTACCATATCCGAAATCACGCTGCTTCCCACCGACCACCCAACTTCTTATAATCCTCTGGAAAGCCATGATGCCAATGTCAGTCCCACCGGTCTATCCAAAACAATCTTTCATCAGAATAAAAATCGTTGTGAAAACTTCTTTTAACTAAAAAATATCTCTTTTAACGCCTTTTTAAGTCTTGACGCTTTCCACTTGATCCATAGTAGTCGAATTTCCAACCAACCCAACGGCCCCCAACATATCTAAGGAACCAACCATCATCGAATCCATCAGAAGACATATGTTTTAGAAGCTCTAAAATGACACTTAAATCTTTAACTTTAGCAAGAATATACGCTCTACATCCAAATCAATACAATCGTCTACGAGATAGACATCACCTCCGACTTCATTACCCGCTTCCTTCTAACCTTGTTACAATCCAACACCCCACAGATTCTGCTCCAGCATTACTTGTACCGTATTTGCACGAAATGTCCACTGATATTGTTGCCCAGGACCGCTTTGCATACGAGTTAAAAAGAACTGAAAAAAAATTTCGTTGATACTACAGATTGAGAGTTCGAACTACACTGGGTTTGGCGTCCCCAAAACGTTACAGGTCTATTTAAGTTCGACCATTACTTCGCCCGTCGGCAAATAAATGAAAACCACCCGTCCATGCCGTTATTAGATTGAAAATCTAACTGATTGATATCATTACGTGTAGAAAACGTACAAAACCAAAATCGATGACCCGATTTTGGATCTCTTTTGCAGCTATTAAAAATCGATCACATACACCCATTTGTTACAAATAACCCAAGATCTTGGACCGACGCATTCCATGGATATTAAGAAACAAAAGATTGATGAAATCGACCTTATGTTCCTCACGAAATTAGGCTGCGATTTGTTAGGAATTACCTTTGTTACGTTTGCTCTTGCGACATTATTATCGGTTGATCGTTTTCTTTTGCTTCTTATGGGGGTTTTCTGAATAATTATTTGAATCGGTGACCTGTCTGCCAATTGCAATCGTTATTCTAACAACAAAATATCCAAGATCGAAAATAGGGATTGAAAATGGCTATCATTTGAAATTAGGTTATGTGAATGTATATAGAAATTAGGTTATTGTGAATAAATTGTTTGTTTATTTAAAATGATTATGTTTATAGGTAGAGCTTTTCAACTAGCCGAATGGTACAATAACAGGAGAAAGTGGTGGTAGTTGGCAAAAATGTATACTCTGGTGGGGGAAAGGGTAAGGCTTGGGCTGACAAACTTAAACTGAGGCTTCTTTGGCGCAAAAAAACAAGAACAGGATCAAGGTTCAGCATTACACAATATATGAATTGCCCCGAGGAGGCTTGAATCATCTGCACCGTCGACTGTGTGGGGAGAAAGAACCTATGAATGAGTGAACGAAGTTGGTTGAATGGTTTCCCATCCGAATCAGGTGTGAGAAGCATGATGAATGCTGCTAAACCCGCGCTGAAAGAATTCACGATACCAAACACATCAAGGGAAAAATCCGTCTCGCGCAAGGGAGGAAACGAACTATGGTAAGACTCTCTATAATTTTTTGTGATATTTTTTAAAGGTGTTTATCATTGTTATTATAGCTGTTATTAATTTTATTTGATTTGTACGAAGAAAGTCGAGAAAAGAGGCATCACGAGGACCTCATTCAGACGTGGAAGAAGACGCACTCAAACTCAAAGGCTGGCCAATTTAAATACGATGAAACAAGCAGAGATACGTAAGTAATTTAGGTCGTTACATTACTTGTAACTTATTTTATTTGTTTTTAACCCTTTATTTTTTTTTCTTTCTTTTTCGTTTTTTCTTCACAGTTGAAATGAAGGCCATTGCACAAGATCAGATTAAAGCGGCGTCATCCCGTAGACTCCGATCAAGGAAATCTGGATGATGTCGTTTCGAGTGGACAACGTCAGTACATGTCGGCAGTTTCATATTTTATGGGCAGGAAGTTACGGGTGGGGTGGGCTCAATTCTCGCACGGTGGCGCGCAAATCAGGCATTTGCAGATGTTATGACTCGGGTAGGAGCAGATGACTCAGATATTTGGGGCAAAAAGAGCAGGAATGAGTTGTAAGGAAGCAGCGGAGGAGAGGCGCTATCAACGGGCTTATTTGCTATGCGGTTAAAAGCTGACACGGCGGACCAACGGGCTAGTGCGGCGTACCAAAATACTGAGACGATGTATGGAGCCGTAGGTCAGTTTTTTTCTCACTACAACTCATCAAACAGTGCCCGTCCATTTATGCCTCCTGCTTTTAATCTTGTACCCCCCCCCCCCCCCCCAACAAAGCCCCAACACGCCCCTGAATGGGCTCACTTACTCAACCCTCCCATGCCTTATAATCAACAACTCCCACCTTACTATACTGGCCCACCTCACTATACCGACCCACCTTACTATACCCGCCCACTCCAACCACTTCAACGTCCCTATACCGGCTCATTTCCTTTCACTCCCTTCACCAATAATACATTTAATAACTGTTATCGTCCCACTATCAACTCCAACCTCGCCTCTAGTTCTAACCCTCAAAACGAACTTCCCCGCTACATAACGAATCCCCATATGAACGATGCGCGGAGCATTGAACAATTGGCTCAAGATAATGCTCGTGGTGAAGACAATAACGAGTCCGCATCAGGGGAGGACGAGGAGGGCGAGGAGGGCGAGCAACATTCGAGTGATGGTGACTATTCTTCAGAGTCCGAGTAGGCGTTACTTTGAGACTTGATTTGTAATAACTTTTAGACTTGATTTGTAATAACTTTTAGACTTGTTATCGTATTGTGGATTTGTTGAATGGTAATTTATGGTATTGTGGATTTGTGGTATTGTAACTGTGATTTGTTATTGCCGAGTTCTGGATTTGTTGAAATGTAGATTTTTTCCGGAAAAAATTCCGGAAAAAATCTGGAAATTAACCAAATGCGTGCAGTTTTTTTTATTCCCAGGCATAAATTAGGGTCGACATTGTCGACCCTAAACTCAGTCTTAGGGTCGACAATGTCGACCCTAACCTTAGTGGAAGAATGATGTGGAATCCCACTACTACACTTTTAATTAAATATCACACTTTGGGTCGACAATGTCGACCCAAAGTTTCAAAGGGGATGTCGACCCTAAGTTAAGTCAACTTTTTTGGTGGAAATATTGTGGTCCCCACTGTCGACCCAAAATACAAAGGAATATGTCGACCCAAAGAATTTTGGGTCGAGAAATTTGGATCGAGAACTTAGGGTCGAAATTGTCGACCCTAAGTACTTTGGGTCGACACCCTTTGTAACTTAGGGTCGAAAATGTTGACCCTAACCCCTTATATTGTTGTAGTCTGAATGATTAATTTCATGGTTGTTATTATTAGACGGTATTAGGTTAGTTGGCCTAAGCCCGGTTTACATAATACAGTCTAATAGTACTTAAGGTTTCTCTCATGTAACGTTTATAGATTGTGATAAACATAAAAACCTACGATGTTTACATAATACAGTCTAATAGTTATTATCGTTGAGTCAACTCCATATGAGAATATGAGATTCATATTAAAATACCAAACTAAATGGGGGCCATTACATGAGTACTTAGACTATGTTTATTGGTGAACGAAACCAACCGATCGGAGGCTATAAGACAAAAAAAAATAGTAATATTATATTCAAAGAATACAAAAGAAAGAAAGAGAAAGAGGCGATCGGATCGGTATATGACTTTCAAGTCTTGGAGCCAATCTTACCACGTCACTCTCTGAATCTGTCTTGTAGCTGCTTTGTTTTGAGAAAGAATTAATAGGATATTTGGGGTTGTTGATATAAAATAAATAATACGGAGTATTATATAAGGTTGGGTTGGGTTGTTGATAAATGGTAAAAAAGTTGAAATTGGTTGTATGTATAAAATGTAGATGTGGATGAGTAAGAAAATAATATTTTAATGAGAAATTAGGTTGAGGGAGGTTGTGAATAAAAATAGTCTTATAGCGTACCAAAACAACACTTAAATTCTAAGAGAATAGACATAATTAAATCATACATATATAACATAATTACATCACCATTGACTTATGATATATAAAAATAAAACTCACCCAACATACTATTCAATTATAACTTAACAGGGACATCTCACTGCTACATACTATCAAGACTTGTTGCGTATATCACACGGTTTATGTCGATTGGAGTACGAAGGTCTTCCTTCTTGGCAACAATAGATTTCTTAACCCCCTCAAAGTAATTCCAATTAGCCGAAGAGTGTGTCCGACAACTAAAAGAGTCATCAACCCAATCCAAACCCCAACGATACCTAACGATACCCACCCAAATGACTTAGACTCGGGTTTTGGTGTCAAAGCCAAAAGAGAAACCAAATAAGTGAGGGACATAGATGTTGTAGCAATCCACATAATCACCATCAATAGCCACAAGAAAACACGATGCTTTATAAATGGTAAGCCACTAATAAGCAACAAAATAATGCTAAAAGTTGAAACAAAGCCCACCGTGTTGCATATTAGAAAGATGTGGTATAAACTTTCTTTATTGGATGCCATGATAGAGTATCCAGCCTTATGAGGTGGATCAATATTGGTTGAGTTTTCTTGCCAAATGCCACTCGGGGGATTAGCAAGAAGTGTATCATTATTGGGCTGGGGGTAATTTTCTTGCCAAACGCCACTCGGGGGATTAACACCTGCTTGAAAGGCCATAGTTGCAATCAATACTGCCACAACCATCAACGAGTTTTTCTTCTTCTCTAGCCAATCTTCATTGTTTGTTGAACCACCTTTCAAGTGATGATATGCTACTCTGTCTAACACCAAATTATTTCTTATATTTGTGGGAATCTGATTGGTTACACCGTGTGGTTTTACCTCAACAGCTCCTGCTCGTGTTAGCAATTGCATAATTTGTTGATATGTTAAATCTCTTGGAACTTGAGCCAGTATATCCAACGGTGTTTCTCCATTCGTGTTTGTAGAATTCACTTCTATCGTTGTATCAAGTAGCAAGAATTTAACAGTCTAAAACATGTTGAAAACTAATTAGTCAATAGTCATACTGTATATATTTATCTTTTTTTTTTTGAGCAAAATATATTTATCTTTTTAGACATCAGAATAGACACTTTTAATACACGCTTAGTTGTCCCAGTG
>BQNB010024669.1:11908-60457 GCA_026074375.1 Tanacetum coccineum
CGGTATATCTACTCAGCCTCATCATTGGATCATGGCTTCTTGGATCATTCATCAAATCGTGAAGGTTGTATCCGAACGCTTCATCTGCTTCTTCTTCTTCTTCTTCTTCTTCATGGTTGTTGTAGTTATTAAGGAACCCCTTCTTCATTCTCTCGATTTCAATCAACAATGATGAAAAAAGTGGTTCGAGCCCTATGCCTGCCTACCTTTTATATAAAATCCTAACGATGATGAACGACGTGTTTTAGTATAATTGTTATATTTATACGGGATATACTTTAACTTTTTAGTTTCTCTTACTATAAATAGATTTGTACCATCAAATATACATTTTTAGTTTCTCTTCAGTATAATGTAAGGTGATATATGAAATTAATCATTTTTTAAATTAATTATTAATTTTAATAAAAATTACGTTTGATTTTTTCACATTAAATNATCCGACATGATATACGTTCGTTTCCAGTGATAGCTAGTCACCCGAACGGGGAGGTCAATCCCAAATAGATCTATCTATAATCATTCGCGCTCACAATTCAGTAATTGACAGTTCATGATTCATGGGCATAGTGGGTTATCGCTACTTAGGCAAAACGTAATCATGATAAAATGTACACTTGCGTCCAATTTGTAAAACATGCATATGTTTCTCACCCCAAAAACTTGTAAATCAATAACTGTAAAACATGGGGCTATGAACTCACCTTGAGTGAGTAAACTGATAATAAAATATCCCAATTAAAAATGCGTCACGCTAACGCCCGAATGCAACCTTGCTTGGATGAGTAGAGAAGAGAATAACAATCACACCCTTGTGATTTAAACTCTTGGCTTGAAAAATTAAGATGAAACCCTAATTTTTCCCAAGTAAACCCTTTCTTTCTTCTCTTGATTCCTTCCTTGCAAATGGTTAACCAACTCTTGAAAACACCTTAGAAGGTCTTAGGAATGATGTGTATATGCTTGTATAATGATAGAAAATCAAGCAATGGATTGCCCAAATAATAAATTTTGAGCCGTGGGTTAAGAACAAAGGAAATGGGAGAGTTTTGATTTTTTTCTAGTAATGAAATGAAGTATATGATCTCTTATCTCACACATGCATGTGTATATATACTACTTGGGGATTCATGAAGATATTTTTGATGTCTAGTTGATTTATGCAAGGTGGCAAAGGATAAGAAGACTTGGAAAGAAAGTTGAAGCTTATCTTGGATAAGAAAGCTAGTCATGAGTTCAAGTTGATATAAGATGCATGTATGAAGATATTTGTGATGGTTCCTTGGTCCTATCTTGCTTTCCTAGTCATTATACACGAAATTATGCATGTGTATATGTTAGGATATGTTTTTGGTCTTTTATATAATGTATACTTGCATTATATGAAGTATAATGTAGTATAAATCAAATACAATGTATAATTTGTACATTGTAGGGTTTGGTTTGAATTCTTTCATGAAGAATATGTATAATGTGATAAATACTTGAAGTTTTAAATAAACTTTAAGTATTGGGTATAAATTTTGGGTATTTGATGAAGCGTAGATAAGTTAACGTGCTTCCGGGAAGGCCTAAACGTATTTTATCGCGAAACGTAAACACTTAACGTAACCAATAAAAATAAAATGTGCAATGATAATAATTATCCTCTAAATAATCATATAACACTTTCTTGATGTAAACATTTAATTGTTTAATGCCCGTTTACATTGAATGATCATTTTTAGTTTACGCGATTTAGCTTAACGATTACGATTTAAAAGCAAACGCGTAAAACCCTAAAAATAAATTGTGAATTACATAACGTCATACAATGACCTAAAACATGAGGTGTTATATTAATTTTGTAAAATGGTTAATTTCATTACATTACTTTTCAAAACATGATGGTTTCACTATTTAAGTTACATTGTGTCTTGTGTCAAGCCAGATTGTTCTTGTCTCGTTTAAAAACTCTCATTTAAAACCTTTGATAATAATTGTTAACTTGTATGGCATGATACATGTGCATGAAACCTACTATCAAAAGAAGTTGATCCGATACTTTTTGTGTTTCAAAAAGAAGTACATCCTCGTAATGATGAAGTAGGCAAGGTTGAAGGGTTGTCTATATTGTAGGCAATACAACATCAAAGTAATAACTGCTTGAGTGTGGTCTCTATTTCCTATAGCGGAATAGACATTTCCCTAATGACTAGTTCACAAGGCCCAAGGTGATCAAAGAGCTCATTTGTTTCGATTTGGTTTGGCAATTTGTGGATGGTGTTTCCCTCTTTGTCTATCTTTTCATGAACGGTTCTTCAATGGACTAGGTTTTGGATATCATCAAGAGCGGGAAGACGTGAGTTGTAAGGTTCAATTTGCTCTAGGGTTTTCTCAAGTTCATCAAGACCCCATGCATCAGAGTAGATGCAAATACCTTGATCAGGGAGATAGGTAAGCTCGGAAAATTGAGCAAGGGAGAGGTTGAAATGATGATTGTTGATAACGAATTGGATTGAGAAATGGTTGTTAGAGTCTCTTTCTAGCTTAAGAGTTTTGTGAAACTCAAAGATAAACCTAGGACAAATTTGCTCATCTAGGGATAGCAAGCAATCAAAACCTATAGCGGTAACTTAGCCATTGAGTTATTATTAGGGTCATTATAGAAGGAAGGGTCAATGGTTCTTCCTTCATGAACATATCTACTCTCTAAAGTCTTATAGATATCCCTAAGTGCGTCAGACATGTTGGGATCATTGTAAATTTTTGGAGCATATGCACGTGTTTTCTTGTAGTCTTGTTGGTATTCACTTGGAATTTTGTTACCTACGTGATTTATAGTGATTTCAATGAGAAATTATTATAAATGGAAATGACTCGATAAGTGAAAACTACAATGTAAGTGTGTTTATATGGACTTGATGTGGGTGTGCGGTTTGCTTGACCTTAACAAAATAAAAATTGTGATAATAATAATAATAAGCAAACCTTGATGCACAACATATGTTTGATATTGCTCTAAATGAATGGAATGAAACATGCTTATGAATTAAGCACTTCGTATACACATTCAAGAGTCTTAATGCATGAAGAAAAAGTTTTTGCCTTGTATTAACAATGTAGTTAAACAACCCTTGTTTTGAAAAGTTCCTAGAGGTGAAAATCATAACTTGGGGTTTTTGTTGAAAATTGATTTTTGGCGAATCGCTTTAATTATGCTTTTTGAGTATTATAGTAGTTATGCATTGTTATATCTTAGTTATAATTGCACGAAAATAACAAGAAAAATTGAAAGTCCTAAATTATGTGATTTGATTAAAATCGAAACCCTAGATATGAAATTAAATTGAAAATAAGATGAAATCACTTACAATAGTTGTTGTAGATTGGTGATTTGTTAATGATCTTGTAGATTAATTCCTCCCATTGCTGATTTAAGTTATGTTTGTTTGAAGGTTTTAGTATTTGAGTTCGTAGGTGTGTTTGTTTAATACTTGATGTGGTCCCAATTTGTTTAAAATCAGTTATTTACCCGCAATCTGTGACGCACGGATCTACCTAAATAACACACGCATCTCCTTATGGTGGATCCGTGGTCTGCATGTCTCCAAAAATACGGACAGAGTTGATTTTTAAGCAAATTGAGATATGGTGTTATGTTTTTAGCAATTGGAGTGTGTTATACTTACTATTATGAGTATGTGATATAATTTTCGGAGTCGACGTCCAAGTTTTGAGTGAACCATGAAACTTTTCATGAATTTCCCGATGGAATTTCAACGTAGTCGATCCTACTAAGAGTGTGTTTAGCTTTAACATAATATACCATTACTAATAAACAAATCATTTATTTGAAATCTAACTTAATAAAACATCATCGAACACGATGTGAGTTTATAATTCGATGATTGTCCTTTTCTTCTTTTTCAATCAATTTTGTAATTTCATGTATTGACCATACATGTAGACTTTGAAAATATCTATGGTCATGTTATTGATATTTTCTTTATCTAGTAAAATTCTAATCTCGATAGTTCATTATTGGAAGTTTGTAATTGGAGACTAGTAATGAGATAATGTTTTTTTTTTTTGAAAATGAATAATTACTTCAAAGAGTTTCCGCTTACGATTATTTTTTTAGATTACGAAGGACACTACCATGATAATTCCATCATTCCTAACCTAATCTTAAATAATTAAATACTTCATGTTTTAAAGGCTTAGTAAATATATCGGCTATATTATCTTCGGATGCAACTTTCTCAATAGAGATATTACCCTTTTGGACGTTATCGCGTAGAAAGTGATGACGGATTTCTATAATTTTTGTTCTAGAGTGTGGTATGGGGTTTTTACTTAAGTCGATAACGCCTTTATTGTCGCACATGATCGGAACATCGTAGAGGCGTATGATGTAGTCGATGATAGCTTGTTTCATCCATAGTGCTTATTTACATGCCTTTTTTTCCGTCGGAGACGTAGTCGGCCTTCGGTCGTAGAGATAGCAAGGGCCGTTTATTTCTTAGCGAATCAAGATGTTAAACAACATCCCATGAACGTACAAACGCCACTAGTGCTTTTACGATCAACGTAATCGCCCGCGTGGTTTGAGTCGGCATAAACTACAGTTTCTATTCTGGTTCCTTTTGGATACCATAATCCTAAGTGACTAGTTCCTCTAATATACCAAAATATACGCTTAGGGGCTTCTAAATGGGTTATTCATAGAATTTTCCTTGAACAGGCACATAAGCAAACACCAAACATAATATCGGGCCTACTTGCAGTTAAATAAAGTAAACTACCAATCATACCTTGATATTTAAAGCTATCCATGGAGTCGGCTTCATCGTCCTTAGTGAGCTTGATCTCCGTTGACATCGACGTCTTGGTTGGTTTGGAATCTTCCAACCCAAACTTCTTTAACATTTCCTTGATGTACTTGGATTGATTGAAAAATATTTCATCTTCTATTTGTTTGATTTGAAGACACAAGAAGAAGTTTAACACGCCCATCATACTCGTCTCAAACTCGTCGTGCATGATTTTTGCAAAATCATCACACAAGTTTTGACTCGTGGAACCAAATATAATGTTGTCGACATATGTTTGAACAATAATAACATATGACTTTGATTTCTTAGTAAAAAGTGTGTTATCGACCATTCCCATTGAATACTCGTGTTTAATCAAAAATGATTTTAGTCTATCATACCAAGCTTTAGGATGTTGCTTAAGACCAATATAAAGCTTGCTTAGTTATAAACATAGTTTGGTTTTTGAAAATCAATGAACCCCAGAGGTTGAGCAACATTGACCTCTTCTTTATAAAACCATTTAGAAAAGCACTTTTCACATCTATTTGATATAATTTAAAATCATTTGCATAAGCAATAGCAAGAAGTATTCTAATTGACTCTAATCTAGCTACCAGATCATATGTTTCATCATAATCTATACCTTCTTATTGATTATATCCTTGTGCTACTAATCTAACCTGATTTCTAGATACTATACTGTTTTCATCTAATTTATTTCTAAAGACCTATTTTGTTCCTATGACGGATTGACTTATAGGTAAAGGAACTAATTCCTAAACATCATTAGCTACAAATTGATTTAGTTCTTCTTGCATAGCTACAACCCAACTTTCATCTTTTAATGCTTCATTGACATTTTTGGGTTCTATAGTAGATATAAAACAAAAGAAATTACTATGATTTTGGGCTTGAGATCTTAAGTTTCTTTGATTAAGATTTCCTATGACTTGATCTAGTGGATGATTCTTGGACTCTTTAATGTTAATAATTTCGTCAACTTTTATCGACTCATCTTCTTCGTTATTAGTATTTACTACTTTGGTATTCTTTCTAATGGCTTCTTCTTCACCAACATCATCATCAACCAATGGTGATAATTTGGTAGGAGGAGTACTTTCATCGAATGTCACGTTGAGTGATTCTTCGACTTTCATTGTATGTTTATTTAATACTACATAAGCTTTACTATTTTGAGAATATCTTAGAAAAACACCTTCGTATGACTTTGGATCAAACTTGGTTAGATAGTCTTTAGTATTCAAGATGAAGCACTTGCTTCCAAATACTTTAAAATATTCTAAAGAAGGTTTCCTACCTCTAATATTTCATAAGGAGTTTTTCCTAGTATTGCTCAAATTAATATTCTATTTAGTATATAAGTTGACGTATCAACGGCATTACACCAAAACTTTTGTGGAATGGATTGTTCATTAAGCATAGTCCTAGACATCTCTTGTAAGGTCTTATTCTTTCTTTCTACTACCCCATTTGATTATGGAGTAGTTTGGAGTCGAGAATTTATGAGTAATGCCTTGTGCATCACAATAAGCTCCGAATTGTACTTCATTATCAAATTCCCGACCATGGTCCGTTCTAATAGCTATTATAGAACTACCTAGTTGGTTTTGAATTTTCCTACTCAATATTTCAAATTTTTCAAAAGCTTCATTTTTAGTCTTTAGAAATCTAGTCCATGTATACCTAGAATAATCATCTACTACAACTAAGGTGTATAGATTACCTCCATAGCTTTTAATTGCCGATGGACCAAATAAGTCCATATGTAATAATTCTAAACATCTTTTAGTGGAAACCATATTTTTAGCTTTATGACTTGCATGAGCTTGCTTCCCAATTTTACAAGCATCACAAAAATGTTTATCATATTTTAGCTTAGGTAAGTTTCTAACTAATTCCTTAGATGACAACGATTGAATTAAACGCATATTTGCGTGACCAAGTCTTCTATGCCATAAGGTAGAGTTATCCACTACCGTGGTGAGACATAATTTGTCTTGAGACTTATTTCTTAATTTCATTACGTATAAACCATTTTTCCTAATCACGTTTCTTATGGTTTTACCATCTTTAATTATTTCACTACCTTGTTTCGTGAATAAGACTTGACACTTATTGTCACAAATTTGACAGACACTAAGTAAGTTTAAAAGCTATCTACTGTTCTACATTAGATATAGTAAGAGAGTCATTAGAGTTTGTACCTTTGCCTATGATCTTTCCTTTTAGGTTACTTTCAAAAACAACATTACCTCTGTCGTATGCTTTGTAGGTAGAGAATAAACTCTTGTTACCGGTCATATGTTTGATGCAACCACTATCTTTGATCCACTCATTCGGTTTCAAGCATGTTCTCAAGCATACCTATTTCAACAAAAACAAATTCAAGCGTTTGGTCCCTAATATCTCATGGGTCCGAAAATATTAGTGTTGTACATCTCTTGCATTTGTTGCAATTGATTTGGATATTGAAATGGGATACAATTTCCCATATGTACGAAGCCTTGATTTTGTTGGTTGTTCCAATTCATAGGGTAGAAGTTTTGATGAATTGGTTGTGTAGAGTTTCTCCTAGATTGAGGTGTGTTGTATCTTGGTTGAGAAGAGATGTTTCTTCTAGGTAGAGGTGTATTCGGTCTAGACTCGGTTTTGACATAACCTATACCGCTTTTAGGTGATGATTTTAAAGACGATTTCTTTGACTCATCAATGCTATTATGTATTAGTTTCTTCTTCCTATAAAACAAAATACTTATCTAGAAGACATAGTGACTAAAAATGTTGTTTTCTGTCCCTTTTCCTCATAGGTCACTCACGGATCCAGGTAAGGTGGATCCGTGCACCTTTATGGTGGATCCGTCCATCACTTTTTCAATGGACGATCCAACGAAACTCATGGTTTTAGTTCCGCTTGTTGACGCTTTACTATTATCAAATCCTAGACCTATTTTATAACTAGGTGACTTTCGATTATTTAACATTTCTCTAAGTGAATTAGCGCTTTTATCAAATTTAACAAAATTAACTTGAGTTTCTTTAAGTTTGGCATTTTCCAATTTAAGTTCTTCACATGACTTTACACCAATTCTCAAATTCTTTCTCTCTCAAGTTACTTAATTTCTCGTTAATTCTAAAATTTCTTTTTCTAAAAGTTCTCTTTTAGTTTTCAAAATTTTATTCTTGTTAATGATTTTTAAGTTAATTTCACACAAGCTATCGTATTCTAATTGCATACTATCATATCAAGAGAAGATGCGTCATCACTATAACAAGAAGAGTTAAGAGTTACCTCATTCGAAGATTGAGCCATGAGACAAGTTTCATCGTTGGTTTTGTCTTCGGCGTCATTTTCGCTATCACTCCAAGAACCTCCAATGAAGGCCTTTTGATCTTTGTTACGAGATGGTTTTGGACATTCGCCAATGAGATGATTTAGATCACCGCATCTAAAACATTTCCGGTTACTCTTTCCTTTCTTCTCATCTCTTTGTCGGAATGACTTCTTTTCTTCTCTTGGTTGCCTAACAAATTTACCCTTTCTTCTAAAGAACTTTTTAAAGTCCCTTACGGCCATAGCATATTCTTCGTCGTCGCTTTTGGATGTCGAAGTTTCATCATCACTAGACTCTTTCTTAGCTTTCAAGGCAATGAAACTCTTTCCTTTTTGCCTCTATAAATTTTGGAATCCTTTTCCATGACTACTTCATGTACTTTTAGATTACTGATAAGCTCGTCTAGAGCTAGTGATGACAAATCTTTCGATTCTTCAATCGCCATGACCTTTGCTCTCCATTTAGGATGTAGAGCCCTAAGAAACTTCCTAATATAGTTCTTGCTAGAGAAACCTTCATCAAGAGCTTTAAGACAATTAATAATAGTGTTAAATCTAGCAAAACCGCTATGAATAGATTATTCTTCAAGGATAGTAAATTATTCATATTGTTGAACAAGAAGATCAATTTTATTATCCTTTACTTAGATATTACCTTGATGTGTGATTAATAACGATTACCAAATATCTTTAGCCGTTTTACACATAAAAATTCTTTCGTATTCCTTTTTAGGTAAAGCATTATAAAGAACAATTTTAGCTTCATTATTTTTGGCAAGTTTCTTTTTAAGATCGTCAGATTGTTCTTCAAAAGGAACAAACTCTAAAACTTGAGTAACTTCATTTTTGGCAACCGGTGGAAAATCACCATTCAAGATAATATGCCAAAAGTCAAATCATTTGCTTTTTACATAAGTTTCAAATCTATTTTTCCAATATATAAAATGATCACTTTCAAAAAGAGGTGGTCTTTGCATAGATTACCCTTCTAGATATTTATCATAATCCATAGATCGATTCAAGCTTTAATGTACAATATACGTTAAAGATCTTGGGTAACCATGGCTCTGATACCAATTGTGGAAACTAGAAGGGGGGTTGAATAGTTTTTACCATTTTAAAATTAAAACTTAGATTGTCGACTTATGTGAACTCAAGAGATATACACAAGTGTATATGATAGCGATGCAATAAGTAAGTAACTAATCTATGAAATATAAACAAGTAAAGATAAGAAAGATCAAATCGATTGACACAGATTTATAGTGTTTCGGCTACGAACTCCTCTTCGCCCACACCCACTCCCCAAGTATCCAACTTAAGAGTTAGTCTACACTATTGTCCAACAAGCTCCCTTTAGGCGGAGAAAACCGTACACGTCGCTTACACTTTTTTCGGTACTAAGCTAAATACCGAGTTCTACTTCAAGATAGAACCAATCTAACACACTATGTATTTTGTGGCCTAAATACTAACCTATCATACACATATGATACACATAACATACAACACAAGATATACAAGATGAATGATTATCACAAACGTCATGACACAACTAAACTATTAACACTTGAAGCTTGATGTCTTCTTGAGTGTCTTCACTAAATAGCTGTAATGAGTAGATCCACTTGTAAAGGATTATGAACAAGTATATGAATCAAAGAATATAAAAGAATAAAATATATGTATGTGAAAAATATTTTACAAGAGTTGTCTAAAATGAAGACTTAAGGTTGTTATTTATAGGCAAACCTTTGAAATTCAAACGCTGGCCCAAACAGCTGGACGTTGCGACCCACGAATCCACCTACACCTGGATCCGTGCCTTGTTATGGTGGATCCGTCCGAGGAGCTGGGACAGCATTTGTCATTTATTATAACCCCAAATCCTTATACAAAATTATTATTTATACTTATTAAAACTAGTTTAATAGATTGTTCTAGAACAAAATATTTCTTATCACCAATAAGGAAAGATTTTCTAGATTTGGGAAGATTTGGAAAGATTATTTCCACTTATGGTTAATCTTATTTTGTCTTACATGATTAGTATAACTAGCTTATATTAATCATGTGTTAACTTAAATTATTTTATTAGAAAAGGTTTATGTTAATGATAATATTTTCTTTGATCATTAACTATGTTTAATAATGCCATATTCATACCTTAAGTGATTTGTCGTCGTCAAGTAAACTTACGACTAAATAACTTGTTTACGTAAACTTTTACGTAGTATGACATTATATTTGTTATTATCAAAACAAGAAGATCATTAAATATAAATATCGTTTTTGCGCGACTATTTGTATTAACAGACTTGATGGGTGTACACTCCGTACCTCCAAACCCATTTTCAAGTATGACCCGATTCTCACAATTGCACTAAATTTCCAACAATCCTTCCCAATTTAGTACAATTCTTTTTGCATGAAAATTAAACATAAAACAAAACATGTGCATAAACGAAAATTTCCTGAGGATTGAATTTTCGTCTTAGTACATTATACGTTCAAATATTTAAGAATCGGGGTGTTTTAAGAATTGAACCCTTCAACCCATTTGAATAACTAAAGATAAAATACACACAAGTTTTCAAACACTTAAACGCTCCTGACACTATACAAGCCATGTGTCCATATCCAATTCATGAATGTTGTAAGAGCCAAACTACATGCTTTCTGAAGCGGCAAAACTTTAACATTCACATAGGTGGTTCTTGTTTATTCATGCTCTTCCTAAGTACTTTTTCAAAGAAACTAACCATTAAGAAGTAGAGACTTCATCCTCCTTTTCAACAGGTTCCAAGCATATCCGTGGGGTGATTGTAAAACATGTGCTTTAGTCTACTAAACGTTCTGCTTTCCACATTGAACTCAGCTACCAAGTTTCATTAGTAGGGTGTTAGGTGTCCTAGCATTCAGCGACTTGGTTGGACTTTAAACCTATCCCTTTAGAAGACTTTAAAACCAAGTCTCTAGCCAGTCCATTCGTCAAGTGATCAGCTAAATTTAGTTGAAACCTCATAAAATCTATAGATACCACCCCATTCGTGATAAGCTCACAAATCATGCTATGCCTGACACCTAAGTGTCTAGACTTCCCATTGTACATCTGGCTATAAGCCTTTGCCAATGTAGCAGCACTATCACAAAGGATAGATATAGGTGTTATAGGTTTGGACCACAATGGAATCTCAAGGATTAGATTTTTCAACCATTTAGCCTCCTTACCAACAGTTGCTAAAGCCATAGATTCAGATTCCATCGTTGAGCTGGTGATGCAAGTTTGCTTCTTGGAAGCCCAAGAGATTGCACCTCCACCAAGTAGGAATACCCAACCACTGGTAGACGAATTGTCTTCAGTGTTGCTGATCCAGCTTGCATCAGTGTATCCTTCTAAGATCGAAGGATAACCAGTATATGTCAAACTATAGTCCATGGTTTTCTTCAAGTACTTTAGTACCCGCTGAATTGCTTGCCAGTGCAAAGTACCAGGATTACTAGTATACCTGCTCAGTTTACCCATTGCAAAAGCAATATAACGCCTTGTATAAGTTATGGCATACAACAAGCAGCCAATCACCATAGAATACTCAAGTTGAGATACAGCCTGACCATTATTAGGCATCAACTTCTCACTTGTATCCATAGGAGTACTCACTGGAGTACAATCAAAGTAATTGAATTTCTTCAGTACCTTCTTAATATAAAAAGACTAAGAAATTGTTATTCCATTACTTTCATGTTTAATCCTTTTACCAAGGATAACATCAGCCTCCCACATGTCCCTCATAGAGAACTTAGATGACAAGAATTCCTTTGTCAGGTCAACCTGAACTTGGTCAGTGCCAAATATCAGCATGTCATTAACATATAGACAAATGATGACTCCTTTACCAGATTCATCAAATTTTCTATACACACATTTGTCAACTTGGTTAAGTAAATAACCATAGGACAAAACCATTTCATCAAACTTTTGATTCCATTGCTTAGGTACCTGCTTCATTTCATATAAATATTTAATCAGTTTACACACCTTATTTTCATTGCCATGCGTGATGAAGCCCTAAGGTTGGCTCATATAGACCTCCTCATCTAATTCACCATTCAAGAAAGTTGTCTTCACATCCATCTGATGAATAATTAGATTGTGAATTGATGCCATAACAATTAGTAGTCTTATGGTACTGATATGTGCCACTAGAGCATAAGTATCAAAGTAGTCTATCCATAACTTTTGTCTAAAGTCCTGAATGACTAGTTTATCCTTGAAGAGTGGATTTTCCTTAAAGGAAACTTTGGGAAAGTTCTTAATTGCTCTTTTGGAATAATATATATTTTATATTATTTTAGTGTATAGAAACTGTATATCAATATCCAACAAAGATGCATTTCACACCTCTTTCACCTAAAGTTTTCATCTTTGGATCAGAGAGTCTTACAATTGCCCTACAACCCCAAACCCTAAGGTAGTTCAGGTTTGGTTTTCTTTTAGTCAAGAGTTCATACGGGGTGATCCTGTTCCTTTTGTTTAGAACCCTATTTAATAAATAGCAAGCTATTAACATAGCTTCACCTCAGAACCCTCGACTCAGTCCTAAGTAGTACAATATGGAATTAACCATTTCTTTCAGTACTTTATTTTTCCTTTTAGATATACCATTTTGTTATGAAGTATAGGGGACAGTCGTTTCATGGATAATACCAACAGAGTAAAAATACAGAGTATCCATGTACTCACCTCCCCTATCAATACTGAATCTTTTGATCTAAGACCCTTGTTGTAATTCAACTTCAGTTTTGAACACTTTGAATTTATCTAATGCTTCATCCTTGGAATGTAATAAATAAACATAACAAAACCTTAAAGCATCATCAATAAATGTCACAAAGTATTTCTTATTCCCCAATGAAGGAGTAGCATGCAAATCACACAGATCACTGTGGATCAGCTCCAAAACTTCAGTTTCACATTTTACATTTTGAAATGGTTTCTTAGTTATTTTGGTCAGCATGCAAGTCTTACACTTTTTAGTGTCCATGTCAAAATCTGGGATTAACCCATCCTTAGACATATCTGGCATCCTCTTAAAGTGAACATGGCCTAGTCTAGCATGTCATAAGATTGAATCATTCAGTTTAGAGGTTAACATAAAGGCTGAAGAAATATTATCATTAAAAATATTAAGCCTGAACATTTGATTACTCAAATAACCAAAACCAATAAACACACCATGTTTGGATGAAACAAATTTGTTAGATTTAATCACTTGTTTATAACCACAATGATTCAAAACACTACTTGAAACAAAATTCTTCCTTATATTAGGAACATGTAAAACATTAAACAACAAAACAATCTTCCCAAAACTAAATCTAAGATCTACACAACTACGTCCTTGCACCAGGGGTGTTGACTCATTTCCCATGTGAAGAATAGATTCATCATTCAGCGATTCATAGGTCTTGAACCAACATCTATCTTTACACACATGAACAGTTGCTCATGAGTCAACCCACCATGCAACATTATCATCCTGCACAAAGTAAGCCTCAGATACATATGTAACATAATAAACCTGGAGAGATTTATTAAACATATTCTGACGCTTTAGTGAGTTGGAAGAACCATCCACTGAACCCTTTGTACCTGATCTATTGGCTTTATTTCCAAGACTAACACTTTTGCAATCCCTTTTAATGTGACCAGTTTTGACACATTTCCAACAAGTAAGTTTTGCCTTCTTGTTAGGATCTGCCCTTGTTTTATCATGATGTTTACATTTTCCCTTGTTGTCATTGTACCTAGAGGAGTTGTTATGTTCTACCATATTGACAACTAAAGGATCAACAACAGTGTTGCCTTTTGGCTTGTCACTATCTTGCATCCTAAGGGACTCCTCAATGCACAGATGACTGCCCAACTCAACAAGAGTTAACTCTTCCTTCAAATGTTTCAAGGTACGCTTGAAATCTTTCCATGAAGGAGGGAGTTTGTCAATGATACAAGAGACCTGAATGGCCTCATCCATGTTCATTTTATGTTGTGTAAATCTACCAAATATACCAAGAAGTTCATTGTATTGTTCCATAACTGGTCTTGAATCGGTCATTTTATAATTTGTGAAATTACTAACAAGGAACTTCTTACTTGATGCATCCTTAGCCAAAAATTTAGCCTCCAAGGAATCCCATAGTTCTTTGGAAGATTCAACATTCTGGTAAATATCAAATAAAGGATCAGACATACGAGGATTAAACCTCTATAGACATAGTCATCATTGTTGTAACACCCCCAAAAATGTGTCGCAGCGGAAATATGTCCGGGGGCGTTACTTCATAATACACAGCGCTAGATACAAGAGAACGACCTCTAAATATGTCGTTTGAAAAGTAATCTCGTTGATTTCCTTAAAATTGATATAACATTTGTCCCATAATTGCATCACAATGAAAAGCTTAAAAGTGATACAACGAGATTTGATCATTTGTATATAAGTAGAAATCCATGAATGAAATCTTGTCATTTTAGACTCCAATGCACATCAGATAATCCAAGCATCTAATTCACCTGAGAAAAACATGCTTAAAACGGTCAACATAAAGTTGGTGAGTCATAGGTTAGTTTAAGTATGAATGTAAAATCCAATGAATGTATTTGCCTAATGTGTCATCACAGTACCATGTAAAACATGTAGTGACTACTATCTCCCTACAGTATCATAAAATGATTGTATGACCATTTCAACCCTTTTAATAGTCCTCAAAGTTGTATGCATAAGTGTTGACATCAAAGTTTTGTAAAGTATGCCTGACTATTTCAATCCTTAAATAGTCACAAAATGTATAAATATATGTTCAAATCCAAGATTTGTAAAGTATGCATGACCATTGTATCCAATACAATAGTCATCATTTGTGATTATGATTACACACCTAAGTTCATGAAACTGCGACGTAGACCTGTTTGTATGCCACTTTATTCAAGGCACAGTAAGAATGTACCCATCGTAGGTGTTCCCTCCAAGAACACCCGGGCAGTAATAAAAGAATATGTTCCCATCGTGGGTGTTCCCTCCAAGAACACCCGGGCATTAATGAAAATAATATGTACCCATCATAGGTGTCCCCTCCAAGGACACCCGGGCATTTCTGAAAATAATATGTGTATGTGATTGTTGGCCCCGCAGGCGCCAATCCAATCGTAATCCGACATGGTATAACGTTCGTTCCCAGTGATAGCTAGTCACCCGAACGGGGATTGTCAATCCCAAATAGATCTATCTTATAACATTCGCGCTTACCCTCCGAGTAATTAACAGTTCATGCAACTTAAGCTAATCCATAATCATAAAAGTATAGTATGTGTTTACGTTCAAAAATTAAACCAAGTATTGTATCTCCTCGCGAGATATATAAATGAGTATGTAAACCAAACAGGTAATCAACCATGTAAATGCATTTGTAAACAAGCATGTTCTCACCCCAAAAATATATGTAAAACCAGTAAAACATGGGGCTATAAACTTACATTGATGATGAAGAGCGTTCTGGTAGAAATGCACATATTAAGCACAACACAAACGAAACGAAACACTCGACCAAGAATTGCGATTTATCTTAACGGCTATAACCCCCTACCAAGAATGATGCATTTGGGTTTCCCCGTATGAATGGTTTTACATCAACGCGACACATTGATAAAGATTTAGATTTCCCAAGTTGTAGAGTTTTGGTGTTGGATTAAATAAATAAATCGAAAGATAACGCAAAGTATGTAATATATTCTTTTATATTACATATGAAAAATAAACTCCTTATATAACTCATACCGTGAATTATATAACAGGGACCAAACAATCCAAGAGTAAATGTGAAATAAATAAGCTTGCAAGTATTATATACCAGTGTGAGTAAATAAATAAACCAATTAGTTTGACCCTTTTTCTGAAATCGCCACTTAATTAAATAAAAAGTTCTTGCATAAACGTAATCGTATGTTTTAAGATTAACAATTAAGTTAAACGATGTTTATAAAGTTTTTACAACAATTATTATGTTATTTTCTTGCTGACAATTATAAAATATAAAATAATATTTTATAGATTTATATTTCGTTTCCTCGACAGGTCGTGTCTAAAATAGTTGTCTCATTGTAAAGTATAAGTTTTCGTTCGTTGGTCGGGTTATTTTATAATACAAGTTAATGTATCTTTAAAAATATAACTTAGTCCCCTTTATCGTATTTACTAAAAATAACTAAGAACTTAGTAAATCATTACTAATAAAGAAATCAATAAAAAATTTCTCATGACCTTTCCGTTTATAAAAACGATCCCAAGTCGAAAGACTTAACTGCAAATCTACTTTTCCAAACCAATTTAATAGAACGCATCCTAGAAATTTCAAGTGTATTTATTGGTTATTGACGTTATTTTCATATTATGAGTCCGTTACGGGTCTAATATAATATATCCGAAAATAATAACTAATTCACCACCTATTAACAATTATCCACCCATTATATCCGGTTTAATATATTATTAAAACCTTATGTTATAATTTATTTGTTAAGTTTATATATAAACCAAACGCACCCTTACTTTGAAACGGTTAAGCCAAACGCACCCTTTGTGCATTTCTGATAAACTAAGCACCCCTTTATGCAAATCTGTCCAACCAAACGCACCCTTGTGCGGTGACAGCAAAAACAAACGCACCCTTTTTGGTGCCGAGACAACACCAAACGCACCCTTACGTGGTGATTGAGATGATGATGTTGATGGTGGTAGGGGGGGCTGTCTTGGGGTGGCAGCGGCGGTGGAGGCGCGTGGTGGTGGGGATCGGGTAGATCAGGTGATGGGAAACACTTTTGGACTTGGCCGGAATACTCGCCAAAAAAGTTTTCCGCGGCGGCATCGGCGTGGTTGGCCGGAATCCGGCCGATGGGACTCGCCTAAAAAAATAGAGGGAGAGAGAAGTTGTTAAGAGTGGTGGAGTTTATTAATTATCAAATTAAAATAAATATAAAACTTTATATATATATATATTAAAAGATATAAAGTGAAATGATAAATGCCCAAATAGTTTTAAGGTTAATTAATATAAAATATTTTACAAGGGACCAAAATTGTAAATTTTGGAAATAATGGTTCGGGACTCGTTGAGCGCCTTAACGACGATTCAAAACTCGAAACTTGCGTCATTGTTTACCAAATTGTTATTTTCCATAAAAACGAGTATTCACTCAGACTACTTTTCATACCAGTTTTTATAAATTTATCTAAAATGGTTATTATATCTAATTGTATATTTCCAAAAACTTTGTCCGTAAAATAAATCCTTTACTTGAATACTTGCGTCTTCAACAAACGTTACTGAATAAAATGATAACTAACTTATTAAATATTTTTATTTAATAACAAGTGTTAATTAAATATTATTTAATTATTTTCCTGTCGGTACGTGTTGTTCTTGATTCTAAAATCTTGCGAGGGCATTTCAGTCACTTTCTGTCTGTTTTTAGGTCTCGGGCAAAGCTAAAAAGTTGTCCGGAATGTCGTTTTACATCAAATTGCTTTAGAGTCCGAGTTGTGAAAAGGTGATTTAGTGGCTCGTTTTTGATAAATCAACTTAGGAATAACATATATCTCTTTTAAATATGTTCAGAAAAATTACTGGTTACGCGGTAATCGCTTTTATGTGACAATAAAAGGCCAAAAGTCAAAAAGTCAAATCGGACCTGAAAAGTCTAAGGTTAAAATAGTCCTTTAAAATTCCGAAAATTACTGGATGTTACAATTGTCCCACTTGGCCCTCTTCCTGATCTGTTCCACAGTAGCATCATCGCCACCATCTTCAGGAATAGGAGTAGTTAGCACCGTACACCACACTCATGCTAGAGAGCAAAAAGTGCATCTTCTTCTGCCATATTCTGAAGTCCACCCCTTCAAACTTATCAAGCTTGGCAAAGTTTGAAGCCATGTGTTTCATAGCACCAGCCATTGATTATCACAAAATAATCTTCTTTGATTGTTGGATCTTCTTGTGTCCCAGATCAGGGTTAAGAAAATCAAAGACCTAGCTACGTACCAAAGATGGTTGATGACATCAAATAACGTCTATTTTATAGCATCATTTATCCTATGTAATTAACCCATTTTGTATAATTAGTGCAAAGAATTGTTACTTAATCGTTTGTATTTGAGAATTGCAGTAATTATGGAGTACTTGGTGAATATTAGCAAAAGGCGCGCATTCTGGAGCTTAAACGAAGATATTTTGAAGATTACTATTCTGACAACCAATACGCCATATCCATCAAGGAAGATACGGCGTATCTGTGCCTGCACTCACCAAAGACCACAAAGGACACAAGACCAATACGCCGTATCCAGGAAAGGCAATACGCCGTATTCAAGCTATATGGGAATAAAATATTCTGGAAGATATCAAACATGGTCCATACTCTAAGAAATTCCAATACACCATATCTAACACATTGGATACGCCGTATCGACACCGACTTCAGACCATATATATACAAAACTTAAAAATGAGTTTTAAGTGTGCTAAATCATATTCTCAATACCTAAACCACAAAAGTTGATTTTCAAAGGAGAAAAGAGCAGAAGAGGTCTCGCAACGCATTCCAATCCATAGGAGACAACGTGTAATTTCTTATACTTTTGTAATCGTTCAGTTTTTGGTATCATTCGTTAACTCGGTTAGTTTACCTTGGCTAAGCCATTACTCTTGTATTAATTATGATGTTTGAAGGCTAATACCTTCGGGTATTAGCCATTATTATGAAGATCTGAATGTTTGGTTTTGTTTATATCTCGATTTCTTAATTTATCGTTGTATGCTTGTTTATGTTTATCAATATACTTGTTTACGTGCTTTTGTATGCGACCTATCATTCAACTGGATCTAGTGATACGGACCAAGTAATCTAGATGCCGGGATAGCTCTCCATATAGTAATTTATACATCTAGAATCATAGGATCACAAATATTGTCCTGCTAAATCCGTGCTAGGATACGCTTCTGGCTTAACTAGATATCGGATATTGCCTTTGGTTTATTGAACAAGTTGACTAGCAGGTGAACCTAGATAATTCAACAAATAACGTTCTGATTCCATTGGATAGTTGGACAAGTGGACTACTAGAGTATAAATTGCCATTAAGCAGTAAGTGGGTAAAGTCTTTGTTACCCATAAAGATTCAAGCTTAAAACACACGATCTAGAGGTCGGGGAGGATGAAACAAATAAGTAACCATATTATTAAGATTGTAGAGAGAGAAAGGAAAGAGTGTGTGTTTTCTAGAGAGAGAAACAACACACACTTATGAGATACAATACGAATCCTCACCCTCCTATGGAAGTATAGGAGGGTATATATACGCCTACAATCCTATATTGATGATTCTAGTCCTTGCGTATCTAACAAATATTAGTCTAATGTAATCTATATTTTAAGGCTAACAATCTTCCCCCAATATGTGGACATACAAAATTACTTACAATGTTCCTAACAAGTACAAATACAACATAATATAATGGCATCAAAGGCGCTTCCAATGCTGAAGATGACGTCTTTGTCTTCTAGTCTTGATACTTGTACTCTAGCTTGGATCTTCTATGTCTTGACTTGTTCTGGAACCATTATAGTATGCATGAGTTGGATTAACTTCCCCCAATTCATGTAACATTTCTTGAAAAGCTTTCTTAATAGACTTCTTTTTGACGAAGTTTCTGAATCAACTTCCGCCCAAACAAACATCCGTATCTTGAGCAGATTCTAAAACATTGTTGTAACTTGGAAGATCTTCTAACATTTACATTTAAAGTGCACAACAGAATTTTGTCGAAGAATCATCCAATACCTAAAGTACATAATTTATCCCTTTTAACGAAGTCGAAACCGTAGCACCAAAATCAATTAAGACCCGGAAATGCACTTTTCTTCCTCCAGGATAGTGCTGATGTGAATTGCTACACCAAAGTCAACTAAGTCCTGAGTGTGAGCAATTGACATTTAAGGAGTCATCCTTCACAAGTGTACATCTTACATCAACTAATACTGCTTCTATAATTTATCATGATATTTGGTCTTGGTGAATATCCGTTCGGGGGTACATGCCAGAAATCAGCAATAAATCTTCTCACGCTTGTAGAATACTTCACACAAACCATACTAAGTAAAGTATTATATACTACTTCCCCCTGGAAGTTGACCTGATAACATTAAAGTACACATTTTCCCCCATGATGGTTTCGAACTCTCGGAAGCATCATTGACGTGTACGACCATATACACGAGAAGTTCTTTTCTTAAGCAACAATCTTGAAAAGTTATGAAAGACATTGAAGAATTTTGAAAGATTTTGCTTAGACTGTGATGTACCATTGAAGTTCTTGTAGTTTCAAATATCCCGTGAGAATTGCTGATTACATCTCAACCTTTAAACTCTCTGGCTAACTTACCAACCTCGTATTCTGTCGGCTATTACTGTGACCACGTGGTGAAGTAAACCCGATATACCAAACTTGAAAATAAAGTAAAATCCCCCAAATTTATTACTTAAGCTTGCACTGTTGTTGATTGAAGAATGGTGCAGAAGAAAGCCTCTAAGTACCCTATACCCAACATCAAAAGTATAAGAAGTACAACACCTCTTGAAATTATCCACATATGTATCTGAGTGTGACACTGAGTACTACAATGTAACTCTTTTAAGTGATAGTTATCAGGTCTTCAACCAACCACCCGACTACTGGAAACTAGATAATTCAAGTCTCAATCATGACTGTATACGATCAAGCAAGTCATCAATCGATAGAGTGGGTTTAAAGAAAAAGGGGTAGAAAGTAGAAGGAAATCTCGATGATGAAATAAGTAGACGCCTTCGTGAAACCCACTTCAATCTCAAATAAGGGATACTAGATAAACTTCGTGATCACTTGACATTTAAAATCCAAATTCCATAGCCGTTTTGACATTTAAGTGAATCTTTAATGATCGTTTTAGGATTAATTGTTGTGTTTGCTTTGGTGTTCTTGTTTTAATTATTAGATTCCCAAATTTGGTCATATGCCAAATGTCGGTCACATGCCCAAAGTCGGTCAAATCTAGGTTTTTCATTGACAAACCGCAGTGAAATCAGACAAACCGCTGGCAAGAATGTTGGCAAACCGTTGCCATGACATTAAGCAAACCGCTGCCAGTGTTTGATCAAACTGCTACCTGACCAAACCGCTACCTAAAAAAATCAAACCGCTACCAAATTGGACCCGGCTAAACCGCTGCATAATAAAGATAATCAAACCGCTACCATTAAAAAAACTGTCAAACCGCTACCAAGTTTTGACAAACCGCTACCAAGGAAAAACATGGACAGAGTTTCGTTTAAGTAAGCCATTATTAATATCAAACCACTGCCAACCTGTATTGTCAAACCGCTATTATAAAAACTCAAACCGCTACTCAAATAAGTTAAAACTCAAACAAACCGCCACCAAACTTTCTCAAACCGCTGCTAATAAGACAAACGTAGTACACTTTATCCTTTTGTGCCAAACCGCTGATAGTGCTAAATTCTTTTGTTCTCTATTATAAAACACTACTAGCAAACAAAAATTCGTACCACATCTTGCCAAATCGCCACCAAGCATTGCCAAACTTAAATATAAGATTGTCACATCCGAATAAGCACAAGACTAACCTAAATAAGCTATCATTCCACACCAATAAGCCATGAAATCTTAAAATTAAGTAGCTACTAGAAAGATTATCAAGAAAGTACAAGCTATACCTAGTTTAAACCCGAAATCAAATCCAAGTCGTAACTAGTGAGCTTATAATCAAACCGAACTAAAATAAGCTAATAGTGCTTATCCATGCCACAAACTTATTAATCAAATAAGCTATGAAAGATATAAAGAAGAAAGAACAAGCTTATCCAAACCACAAACCACAACCGAACTAAGCCGTAAACTTTAGAAGCTCAAAATAAGCTCAAAATAAGCTTAAAACCCATGAACACCTTAAAAATAAGCAAACAACAAACACGAATTCCCACCTAGGCTCTGATACCAATTGTACATAATAAGATATCACTAGATAAACAAGATCCGGAGGTCGGGGAGGATAAAATAAATGCTTAGCCATATTATTAGAGAGATATAGTAGAGAGAAGATATGTGTATCTAGAGAGAGAAACAAGAACACACACACCTTTACAGTTCTAACTTAACAGTTCTAGTCCCTGCGGGTCTTGCTTAATGATAACTAGTGTAATTTTATATAAGTCGACATATTTTAAGGTTAACAATCTCCCCTAATGTTGAGGTCTTCTTTGATCTCTCAAACGTTGACATTCTTGATGGAGGTTATCTTGATTTGACTTTAACTTCCCTAATGTTGAAGATATGACGTTTGAGCTTTGCCTTCTTTGGTCTTGTCTTTGTCTTTTCTTGTTTGTAATGGCTTTGTTCGTTCATGCTTTAGACGACTGATGACATTCATTCGGTGTCATTTATGTGATTATGATTTGAGATCCTTATCTTGCATCATCTCATTGACTTGAATCATTTTGATTTGACTTTCTTGATCAAGTTGTGCTCTTGGCCGACATACTCATACTTGTTGGGATTAAAAGGCTTCATGATGATCTTGAAGTTACTGCTGTTAAGGTTTGTGTTACTGCTGCTAAGTAAAACTTGGTGCTGTTCAGTAATCTTAATGAAAAATATGCTAAGTAGTTAGAAAATATTCTAAGTAGTTACTACTGTTTGTACACAGTTAATACTGCTGGTGTATAAGTTACTACTGCTTATTCAAAGTTAATGATGCCGGTACAAAGTTACAACTGCTGAAAGATTACAACTGCTGAAAGATAAAGATTGCTTGAAGATCAAGATTACTTATGAGATAAGGATTGTTATTTATAGAATAGATCTTTAAGAATAATCTAAGTTTTAAGAATATATTATAAATCGACTAGGACTCATTGGTGTATAAAAGAAGGTCCTAGGGCATAGAGTTTTATGTATCTTAGTTGTATAATTTATAGCTTCAAGGTTTTATAACCCTAATACTAGTTAGAGTATTCGTATTAATATATTAAAGCTTTGTTTGTTAATTTGTTTGTTCATTAGAATTACTGTTCTATTGCATATTCTTCTTATTGATCAAAGATTAGATTCCGCATAGTCTTTGATGTATTTTACAAAGTTTTTATCATAGTTGTGTAGGATTTACCTTGCATAACTAAGCCTTACACAAGCTAAGGAATTCAAGATATATTCAAGTGGGATCAACAAGTGGTATCAGAGCTTGTTACTTTGAGAAACTTTGCTAAGAAGAAACTGCTTTTACATTCAAGGTCTGTTTGTTACAAAGAGATGGATCAGGACTCAGCACATATGGTGGCTGCATCAAAAGTGCCTATGTTCAAACCAGGTGAGTATGAGCTTTGGAGGATGAGGATGGAACAGTACATCCAGATGATTGATTATTCTCTATGGGAAGTCATAGAGAATGGTAATGCATCTCTAATAACAAAAGTTGTTGAAGGTGTTGAGACTATAATTGCTCCTATAACTGCTGAAGAAACGGCACAAAGGATGTTGGGATGAAAAGACTTCATGATGATCTTAAAGTTAAGACTGCTCAGGTGTGTGTTAGTACTGCTAAACATAAGTTAATGCTGTTAGCAATCTTTATGAAAAATATGCTAAGTAGTTAGTACTGCTAGTGTAAGTTACTACTGCTAGTGTATATTAGTGCTCCTAGTTACTACTACTAGTAATGTTAGTACTGCTAGAGTAAAGATAGTACTGCTAGAGTAAAGTTAGTACTGCTAATGTAACTTAGTACTGCTGATGAAGAATGAAGAAAATATTCTAAATAGTTAATGCTGCTTGTACTTAGTTAGTGCTGATGCAGCTTGTACTTAGTTAGTGTACCGGTACAAAGTTCAATGCTTATTCAGAGTTAATGTTGACTGGTACAAGTTACAATGCTTGAAAGGTTACAAGTGCTCAAGATTAGATCTGCTGAAATGAAAAGAATTGATTGGAGATCAAGAATACTTATGTGATAAGTATGAGTTATCTATAGAAAGGATCTTAGTGAATATTCTAAATTTTTGTAATATATTGTAAATCAACTAGGACTCCTTGGTGTATAAAAGGAGGTCCTAGGGCATAGAGATAGATATCATCTTTTCATTGTTCTGTCAATCTATTTGTAGCTTCAAGGTTTTGTAAACCCTAACACTATTAAGAGTGTTCGTATTATATTGAGGCTGAAAGTTTGGTAAACTATTTATTATTAATCTTGTTCATTACTGTTTCATTGAAATTCTTTTTAGTATCATTGACTAGATTCTGCATGGTCTTGGTTATTTAACAATTAAGTTTTATCATAGTTGTTTTGAATTTATTCAATACAACTTAGCCTTACATAAGCTAAGGAATTCAAGATCCATTCTATTGGGATCAACAAGTGGTATCAGAGCTTGTAAGAAGCTTTGAATAAGAAGAAACTTTACTACACACAAGATCTATTTTTTCAAGAAGCAATGGACTCTCAATCTACTCAAACCATCAAGCTACCCATACTCCAACCTGGTGAGTATGATCTCTGGAAGATGAGGATGGAATAGTACCTATAGTGCAATGATTACACTCTATGGGAGATCATAGAAAATGGTAATGCACCCATAGTAACAAAAACTATTGATGGTAAGGAGACTGTTATTCCTCCTACAAGTGTTGAAGAGAAGGCACAAAGAAAGGTAGAGTTGAAGGAAAGAAGCACTCTATTGATGGCCTTACCTAATGAGCATCAATTAAAGTTCAACTCATACAAGGATGCCAAAACACTGATGGAGGCTATTGAGAATAGATTTAGATGAAATACTGCTATAAAGAAAACTCAGAAAAATCTTCTGAAGCAGCAATATGAAAACTTTGCTGCATCTAACACAAAAGTGATTGAGCAAACTTATGAAAGGCTTCAAAAGCTAATTAGTCAACTAGAGATGCATGGTGAAGTCATCCCTCAAGAAGACATCAATCAGAAGTTCTTGAGAAGTTTGTCACAAGAATGGACTATGCATACTATTGTGTGGAGGAACAAACCAGAGATTAAGACATTGAGTTTGGATGACCTCTTTAACAACCTGAAGGCTTATGAATCAGAGGTCAAGGGGACATCTAGCTCAACCACAAACTCACACAATGTAGCCTTTCTGTCCTCAAGCAGCACTAACAGTGCAACTAGAGCAGTTAATACTGCTCAGGGTGTTAATACTGCTAGCACTCAGGATGCTGCTGATAGCTCAACAACTGTTGAAAATTTAAGTGATGCTATGATTTATTCCTTCTTTGCTAGCCAACCAAGTACTCCACAGCTTGATAATGAAGATCTACAACAAATCCATCCTAATGATCTAGAAGAGATGGACTTGAGGTGGAACATTGCTATGCTGACTATGAGGGCAAGAAGATTCCTGAAGAATACTGGAAGGAAGCTGGATATGGACAACAAAGAAAGAATTGGGTTTGACAAGTCCAAGGTGGAGTGTTTCAACTGCCACAAGAGAGGACACTTTGCAAGGGAGTGCAGGACACCCAGGAATCAAGACAGCAGGAACAAGGAGCCTACAAGAAGGACTGTGCCAGTTGAAGAAACTACTTCAAATGCCTTAGTGTCTCAGTGTGATGGCTTTGGCTATGATTGGAGTGACCAAGCAGAAGAAGGTCCAACCAATTTTGCTCTCATGGCTTATTCTTTAACAAGTTCAAGTTCTTCTACAAACTCTGAGGTATCTAATGACTCAAATTGTTGTTCATCTTGTTTAGAATGTGTCAAAAATCTAAAAGAACAAAATGAACAATTAGTTAAAGACTTAAGAACAGCTAGGATAAGTGTTGTCTCTTATAAAACAGGTTTAGAATCTGTAGAAGCTAGACTGTTAGTCTTTAAGAAAAATGAGTCTGTGTATGAGGAAGATATAAAACTCTTAAAACATGAAATCTATTTAAGAGATTTAGATCTTACAGAGCTTAAAAGGAAGTTAGAGTTGGCTACAAAAGAAAAAGATGAGGTTCAACTTACAATACAAAAATTTGAAAATTCATCAAAAAGTCTAAGTAAACTTCTAGACAGACAGATAATGGATAAGTGTAAAATAGGATTAGGGTATAATGTTGTCCCACCTCCCTATACTGGGAATTTTATGCCACCTAAATCTGATTTAGTTTATCCTAGTCTAGATGATTTTGTGGAAGTGAATGAGTCTATTAGTGAGTCTGTAGTTGAAAAGCCTACTGTTGAGACTAATGAACCTAAGAATGCTAGGAAAGAAAATGGAGCCCCAATTATTGAGGATTGGGTGTCTAAAAGTGAGGAAGAAGATGTGCCTAAGAGTAAAAAAGTTGAGATGTTTAATAAACCTAGTTTTGCTAAGATAAACTTTGTTAAGTCTATTGAGCAAGTAAAATCTACTAGGAAAACATTAGTTGATAAAAATAGGCAAAACATACCTAGTCCTAGAGGGAACAAGAGAAACTGGAACCAACAGATGTCTCAAAAATTAGGGAGTAATTTTGAGATGTTCAACAAAGCTTGTCATGTGTGTAGTAGTTTTGATCATTTGAAGAATGATTGCAATAACTGGTATAATAATGGAAGATTTGCAAAACCAGTTTGGACCAATGTTCAAAGGGTGAACAAACAGAATTTCTCTAAATTAACTCACCCCAGTCCAAAAAGAAACATGGTTCCAAGAACAGTCTTAACTAGGTCTGGCCCAATTTAAGTTATTACTGCTAGACCAGTTAATACTGTTCAACCAAGAACAGCAGTGAATAATGCAGGACCCATGAAAAATGTTATTAATAATGCATATTCAACTGCTAGAAGGCCTTTTAACAAAATAACAGCAGCTAATAATAGTAATTTCACTAAAAAGGTTAATACTGTTAAGAGAATAAGGGTTAATACTGCTAGACCAAAAGCAGTTATTAGTGCTGTTAAGGGAAACAAGGGAAATGCTGTTAAGGCCTCAGCATGTTGGGTTTGGAGACCAAAGCATAAATTTTTAGACCATGTCTCTAGAAACAATGGTGCATCAATGTCCTTTAAAATATTTGACTATATTGATGCACAAGGCAGATCCAAGTCAGTAATGGCTTGAGTCCCCAAAAGAAACTAATTCTCTTACCATTATGTGCGGGGCAATCCACAACAAGATTTGAAGAATAAAGGAGTGATTGACAGTGGATGCTCTAGGCACATGACAAGAAACAGATCCTATCTTACAGATTATGAAGAAATTGATGGAGGATTTATTGCCTTTGGAGGTTATTCCAAAGGAGGGAAAATTACTGGAAAAGGTAAAATAAGAACTAGTAAATTAGATTTTAAAGATGTGTATTTTGTAAAGGAACTAAAGTTTAACCTTTTCAGTGTCTCACAAATGTGTGACAAGAAGAATTGTGTTCTTTTTACTGATACTGAATGTGTTATTCTGTCTCCAGACTTTAAGTTAACTAATGAAAGTCATGTTTTGCTTAAAGTTCTTAGAAAGGATAACATGTACAGTGTTGATTTAAAGAATGTTATTCCCCAAGGAGGACTAACTTGTCTCTTTGCAAAAGCCACACTAAATGAATCTAATTTTTGGCATAGGAGGCTTGGACATGTAAATTTCAAAACAATAAATAAACTAGTAAGGGGAAGCCTTGTAAGAGGTTTACCTTCAAAACTTTTTGAAATTAATCAAACCTATGTTGCTTGTCAGAAGGGAAAGCAACACAGAGCTTCTTGTAAGACCAAAATAGTTAGTTCAATCAGCTAACCATTACAAATGTTACACATGGATTTGTTTGGCCAAACATTTGTAAAGAGTTTAATAAAAAAGATGTACTGCCCAGTTGTCACAGATGATTTTAGTAGGTTTAGTTGGGTTTTCTTTTTAGCCACTAAGGATGAAACTTCTAAAATCCTTAAAACATTTATAACAAGCATAGAAAATCTAATAGACCTTAAGGTGAAATTGATTAGATGTGACAATGGGACTGAATTCAAGAATAGGGTCATGAATCAGTTCTGCGAAATGAAGGGTATTAAGAGGGAATTTAGTGTTGCTAGGACTCCACATCAAAATGGAGTAGCAGAAAAGAAAAATATGACACTAATAGAGGTTGCTAGGACTATGCTAGCTGATTCAAAATTGTTAACAACTTTTTGGGCTGAAGCAGTTAATACTACGTGTTATGTCCAAAATAGGGTGTTAGTTATCAAGCCTTAAAACAAGACCCCTTATGAAATTTTTCTAGGTAGAAAACCGGCCTTAAGCTTCATGAGACCATTTGGGTGTCCTGTTACAATCCTTAATACCATAGATCACCTAGGTAAATTTGATAGAAAGGCTGATGAAGGGTTCTTTGTAGGATACTCTACCAATAGCAAAGCATTCAGAGTATTCAACAGTAGAATTAGGATAGTTGAAGAGAACCTGCATGTTCAGTTTAGAAAGAATACACCTAATATTACAGTAAGTGGACCTAATTGGCTTTTTGATATAGATGCACTAACAAATTCTATGAACTATAAGCCAGTTGTTACATGGAATCAATCTAATGGTAATGCAAGTACAAAAGCATGTGACGTAAAACTTGATCGTATTGAGGAAGAATTCTATATTTTATTTTTTTGCATGTTGTTTACGGAAGAAGGGTAAGGTAAGTGAAGTACGAGGTGGCGTGGGTAAAAAAATGAAAGGAGGTTCAGTGGGGAGGATTAAAAGATTTTTAAGATCCTGTTTGTGTATACATCAACATCATAAATTTCATCTAATTCGCGACTGGATGATTGTCTTAAGATATTCAAAATCAAGGAATCCCCAGTCGGATGTTTTCCGGCCCGCCGTCTTATACCTCCTTCGCCCACGCGCCAACAAGTATACAAACTACGGAGATGGTGTTACATATACTTGCTAGCAGTTCAGGGGTGTGGTTAGAATAGGGACTAACTGTTGGAGCTACGATACTAGGCAGCGTACTAAATGAGTTACAATGAGAAACACTCTAGGAGGAATATACGTATGAATGCGCGAGATAGGGCATATTAATCTTAAAAACAATTAACTTCTTTTTGCTGCGTGTAAACTAGCAATTATACTGGGAGACGAAATACTTTTGACCTACGCAAGATCCGCCATACCACACATTGCCATAAAGAGACACGAACCAGCCAGGTCACCAGGCAGGGGGGTTAGGACGGGAGGAAGCGAGACCCCCGAACTCAGGTCCAGGGTGACATCGGACAAAAGTTTTAGGGAAATATTTAATACGTAGGTGGGGATTACTCTAGGTATTCTTACTGATTACTTCGCTTACCAAACACTACTATACTAACTTAAAAATGACTTATTCCATACATTACTATTGCACATATAGTTGACTAACCTACTACCTGACATGACATACTAAAAGTGCGCGATGAAGTAGGCAGTACCGTATACTTGCTAAGACTTGAACTTACAGAAGATACTGTTTTCAATACTTAGTTCTGATCCTTGATGGTGACGTCAGATCGGGCACTATCGGGGGACTGTACTACACATAGCTATTATAAACTGCTAGTCGACTCCAGTGGGTGTTGTCTGAAGGGGAGGGTAAGCTTAACTAATTGAGAGAACAACTATTTGCAGGAATTTAAAGGGTGTGATGTGGAGCCTGTGAGTGGTTAATGGGTTATGTATATTTATAATTCCATCTTTTTGCTGTGGGTGCTTAGCTAAGCGGAACAAGCTATATATTTGGTGTGTCGCACAGGTTGTTTCGTCACAAATTGTTCCACCACAGGCGGGGGTGGGGGAAAAGATTCCACGAGTGTGGATTGGAGTTTATGTTCCAAAAGTGTTACGTTGTGTTGGTTGTGTTGGGTGGGTGATGTGGGGGGTGAGTATGAGTTTGGGTGGGGGGGGGGTGGTTGTTTTTATTAGTTTTCATTTCCACAACATGGCTTGAGAAAGTGACTAGTGGAATAATGAAAGAATGTTACTACGGAATTGCACATCATGCTAGGCTCTGTAATTCCTGATTTGGAGTATTCTAAGCTATAATATCTGGTGTACAGATGTGATGAGATGGGACAGTAAGGGGTGGAACATATGACGTTGCTTTTGAAAGTTCTTAAATGGGTGCGTTTGATGAGAATACTATACAAAGGGCGGTCGAAGGAATCACAAATAATTAATGTAGAAATGTTAGTTATCTAGAAAGTTACGCCTACTCCGTCACAAATATTGGGCACGGCATACGTGGAGATTCGGGAGGGCATCGCGCCCTAAAAGAATGAAATTAGGGCCTGACTTTAGTGATCACAAATAGCAAACACTGAAGGAGTTTTGAAACGCCAGCAGGAGAGAGGACACATTGCAACAGGAAATGAAGCCTTGGCACCTAGGATCAAGACCTGCGACAAGGAGCCTATAAGAAGGACTGGTACCAGTTGAGAAACTACTTATTTTCAAATGGCTTCTCGTGTCCTTAGAGTGAATAGACTTTGCTATGAATCGGATAGGAGACGCAAGTCAAGAAAAGTCCAGACCAATCTTTGGCTTTCTCATGCTTATATCTTGCAACAAGTTCCAACTCTTCTACTAACTCTTTAAGGAATCTTAATGACTTTATCACACAATAGTTCTGGTATTTTGTGTCTCTGCTGTGTGTTAGTAGGGAACTAATGTAAAACAGATTCAAAAATAACAAAATGATCTAATTAGTTTTAAAGATTAAAAGAACAACTAGAGTAAATAAAGTGATGCGACTCATCTTATAAAAATCTTAGTTTAGAATATCTAATGAGAAGTAGACTGCGTTAGTCTATAAAAGAAAAATGGACTCTATGGTGGTATTAGAAAGAGAAATTAAAACTACCTTAACAAAAAAAACGTTGAAATCTATTTAAGTTGAGATTTAGATATTACACAGCTTGAAAAGGAAGTGTAGAGGCGATTTGGCTACAAAAGGGAAAAAAGAAAAGGTTCAATACTTACATAGCAAAATTTAAAAGTCATCAATAAAAACCTAAATACTACTATCTAGACAAGCCAAGCGTAATCAGAATGAAGTGTAAAAAATGGATCTCTATAGAGGTATACAGAGAGGACAAACAATGAGCTAGTAGTCACCACCTCCCATATACAGTGAAAATTTTAGTGCCAAAACCGAAAATCTGATTTAGTATAAGGAGCATTGAACAGGTGGGATTCTACAGCTATTTCTTGTTGACGTTGTGAATGCGAGTTTCCCGTTGTAGTGGACCGAGATATTATAAAAAGCCTACAGTTGAGACTGAATGAAGCCCACGACCATGCCTAGGCAATAAAATGGAGCGCCCAAAGTATAAGGAAAGGGCAACTGATAGTGTGGACTGAAGAGAGCGATGTTTTCCCTGGAACGGTTAAGTGCGAACAGTATGAGGATGTTTAATTAAAGCCTCGGTTTTTGCTAAGATGACATAGGCTGTGATTAAGGGATAGGGAGATGGTAGGAGTTCTACAGAGCACGATCAAAGAACTCTTAGCCCAGCTCACCTTTATGGCAACCAACATACTGTGCACACACACACCTGATAGTCCCAACTAGGACACTACTAAGGGATAAAGTCTGGCACCAGAACAGAAATCCTCCAAGAAACATTTGGTAGTGTACTTTATAATAGTCGGATGTTTCAACCAAAAGGCTTGGGCCTACATTTCGATGTGTGGTATTTTTATCATCATATTATATTTAGGATTGAATAATGCAATCTCATACTTGGTAGTAATAATAATGGAGAGGATTTTGCAAAAGCTATTTTTTAGACCAATGATTTCCCAAGTGAGGAGGGTGAACAAACATAATTTGTCTCTAACATTAACGTCACCCAGTCTAGAACAGTTAAGCATGATTACCCAGAACAGTCTTAAACTAGGGTCTGGCTTAATTTATTACTTAGATACTGGTTAGACTCGCGTTTTTAATGACTAGGAGTCAAGCAAAAACATTAATGAATAATGTAGGACCCATTGAAAAAATGTCAATAAGTAATCATATTCAACTGCTAAAAGGCATTTTTAACAAATAAAAGGCAGCTCATAATAGTAATTTCAGCTAAAAAAGGTGGATATAATAGCTGAGTTGAAGGGAACAAAATGGAATAAATACTGCTAGTGCCAAAAGCAAGTTATCTTAATTGCTGTCTATATGAGAAGAACAAAGTGACATGTTATTAAAGGCCGCACCGAGCAGTTGTTTGGAGACCCAAAAGTACCGAAGTTGATAGACAGTCTCCAGAAACAATGGTGCCAATTGCAATGGTCACCCCTGTACAAAAAGATATGTGACTATAGGTTGAATGCAACGAAGGTTAGATTCCAAGGGTCAGTAATGGCGCGATGGGGGTCCGCCGGACAAAGAATACTAGAATTTTCCCGTGAACCATTATTTAAGGGAAATCCATATCAAAGGTTTTTGATGAGGATAAAGGAGTGATTGACAATGGATGCTCTAGGCACATGACAGGAAACAAAATGCTATCAACAGCGCAGACATTATAAAGAACTTTGATGGAGGATTTGTTGCCTTTGGAGGTAATGTTCCAAAGGATGGAAAATTAATATGAAATGGTAAAATAAGAACTAGTAAAATTCAGATTGAGTTGATGAGATGAGTTATTGACTTGTTTGTAAGATGCACTTCACTAAATAGCAAGCGTCGTCGCAACCGAGTGACATCTCACAGCAAATGTTATAGACCAGAGACACACAACTGGCGTGTTCATAATTCCAAGCGATAACCGGCATCACCTCCCGAGAATTAAGAATCAGACAACCCAACTCCATAACGCGCGCTTAGTCGCAGCGTCTGGGCTCAGCGCAAAAATTGATGGCTAAACTTTTACCTCACGACCTGTCAGTACCCAGACCCGAGGTGTAATACAAACCTCCTGAACAATGGCGAAGAGTCGCCCTGCAGCTTGGAGGAACTGAAAGCTTTACGCGGCTCATTTGTACTAAAAAGCCCGACCCCCGCAGACGAATCTAACTTAGAATACTAGGAGCCAATCTATAAGTGCTATACATTGACATTTAAACGTTTCAGGGAACAGATGAAAAGACCAAGTAATGGGACCCACCAGGACTCATAGTCCGAGTAATAACCGAATACTTTATATTGAAGGGTTGCATATAACACAAAAGGCCGTTGATAATACGAATTGTCATCAGAAGGGAGCAGCAACCAGCAAATGTCTTTTTGAGTGGATAGGACCAAAACAATTGAGTTTCAAATCGAAAACAAAGGGCCAACCAGTATTCAAAAAGAGTGGATACGCCCTGGTGGAGGATTGTTGTATTGGTCTCACATAAGACCAGCCTAGTAATGCATGAAGTCTGTCCTTGCAGATAACTACGCGAGCGGGTCCTTAAGATGCTGAAGGAAAACTGTCCAATGCCCGTCGAGAAGAGTATTGGCCAATGAAGTAGTGCAACACCTGGAAACCCTAACCGTTTTTAAACATAATTGAGTGTAAAAAAATGCTAAAAACTATCGCACACCGACTGAACTCCCCTTTCCTCACTTTTACTCTAAAAATAGCTCTATGCTAATCTGCTCCGACCTTTTTCCTCCCACCTACATATATTTTCCCGTCTCATGCCCACGGGGGCTATTACTTCGCCCCGGTTTCCTAGCCCCACTCCCCTGTCGGTAACACCCCGCCTTTCCGACTCAATTAACTGCTATCCCCATCACCACACCCGGAACGGGAGGTGGCCAGATCTACGCGAGAAGCCCCATTATTCTCTGTCCCAAACATAGAAGCAACGAAGGGAGGGAGCCGCATCCAACGGTAGTCAAGACTTGTGCCCAGCCGGGTAAGCAAAAACCCTACAGAGCTCCAAGTTAACTAACTATATCACCAACTGCTACGCCCGTCAGTAAGCGCGCTACTAAGGGTACGAGGACTCGACCCTCAACCCCCACTCCCACCAGCTAACTGATCATCAACGGTTTTTCCGTATCAGCAACGCAAGCATCAAACACCATAGGCCGACCCTCTTCCCCGTTAGACACTGACGTTGTGTTAGGACGAGCCGGCCTAACCGAACCATGGCAGATAGTGACTGTGTGGACCCCGCTTCTCGGTACAGTGTGATCGTCACACCAACTGCTTATTGGCCTAGGTAGCTGTTAACCACTCGATCTAAACAACCCATAAACAACTAGTCTATGTCAGGAGATGAACTCGACGGAAGCATCGCCCCAGGTCCGAGAAAGACCCAACAGCTCGAGAAACATTCTTCAACGGATTGCGGGCACTGTGAATGGGGTGATAAATTCTCTGGATATCCTACCCTACATCCCATAGTAAACACGGCACGGGGGGACATTCAGATGACTGGCGCGCGTCAGGGGAAGCCTTGGGTGGTGGATCTTAAGGCAACGATGATGCGTTTTTATCTTAATTGTGAGTTACTGTGGCAACACGCCCAACACGCCACCCCCCAGCGGACGGAGCGCACCGCCTCGCAGGTGTTGGGGGAAAGTCAGGGATAGATGTCGGCAAGGCAGTATGAAGTTGAGCCTAGGGCAGAAAGCTGTTTACACCACAAAGTCTTTAAATGAGAAATAGGCTAAGAATAGCCTAATTGCTTCAATTTTGGCAACAGGGGCAAAAACTTCATCATAGTTAATCCCTTTTTCTTGTGTGTACCCTTGAGCAACCAATCTTGCTTTGTTCTTTATCACAATACCTCTTTCTTCCTTCTTGTTTCTGTAAACCCATTTAGTGCCTATGGCCCTTTTGCCATTTGGTAAATCCACCAGGAAGCTCATCCTGCATAGCTTCTATCCAACTCAGATCCTTCAATGCTTAGATTACCTTCTTGGATTCTTCTTGTGATAAAAAGCAAGTAAACAAATAATTTTGAAAGTCTTAATGGTTTGTTCTTTGCTGAACTCAACTAAACAAACCATGTTCTTTCAAATTCTTTGTCATTCTTCTTGTTTAAGGTGCTAAATTTAAGTCTCCAATGATTTGGTCAACTGGATGATTTTTGTGTATTCTTGTAGTTGGAATAGGACTGACAGGCATAAATGCATCTAAATTGTTCAAGTCAGCCTCTGCACCAACATCTTCATCATCATCTGAATAAACGATGTCTTCTAATTCAGGCATATTTGGATCATTTAGAAGTTCAATGCATGATTTTGGATCAACAGCATTAACTTCTATGCCAGCAGCATTAACAGTTGGACTAACAGTATTAACAGTGTTACTAGCAGTATTAACATTGTTAGTGCTGCTAACATTGTCATCTTTCTCTTGATAAAGTTTTGGCTCCTCTGTACTTGGAACCTCACTATCTTCATTCCTTGGATCTTCAGCATCCTTCTTTTCCTCCTCCCTTGATGGTTTTAATCCAGCATCAGGAGAACTCTTTGAATCTTAAGAGAATAGTAGATCAGCAGGCCACATTGGTAATAGAATGTAATTGTTGCCAGGTATTGTCTCCATTCTAGCTTTACCTGCATCATTACATGCTTTTGTACCTGCATTACCATTAAATTGATTCCCTATAACAACTGGATTATAGTTCATAGACTTTGTTAGTGTATCTATATCAAAAAGCCAATTAGGTCCACTTCCTGCAATATTAGGTGTATTTTCACTAAATTGAACATGCAAGTTCTCTTCTACTATCCTAGTTCTACTGTTGAATACTCTGAATGCTTTGCTATTGGTAGAGTATCCTATAAAGAACCCTTCATCAGCCTTTTCATCAAATTTACCTAGGTGATCTATGGTATTAAGGATTGTAATAGGACACCCAAATGGTCTTATGAAGCTTAAGGCAGATTTTCTACCTAGAAAAAGTTCATAAGGAGTCTTATTGTGAGGCTTGATAACTAACACCCTATTTTGGACATAACAAGTAGTATTAACTGCTTCAGCCTAGAAAGTTGTTGGCAATTTTGAATCAGCTAGCATAGTTCTAGCAACCTCTATTAGTGTCCTATTTTTCCTTTCTGCTACTCCATTTTGTTATGGAGTCCTAGCAACACTAAATTCCCTCTTAATACCCTTCATTTCACAGAACTAATTCATGACCATATTCTTGAATTCAGTCCCATTGTCATATCTAATCACTTTTCACCCTAAAGGTCTATTCGATATTCTATGGCCTGTTATGAATGTTTTTAAGGATTCACTGTTTTCATCCTAAGAGGCTAAAAAGAAAACCCAACTAAACCCTACTAAAATCATCTGAGACAACTAGGCATTAATCTTTTTCATTAAACACTTTTACAATGTTTAGGCCAAGCAAATCCATGTGTAACATTTGTAATGGTTGGCTGATTGAACTGACTGTTTTGGTCTTACATGAAGCTCTGTGTTGCTTTCCCTTGTGACAAGCAATACATGTTTGATTAATTTTAAAAAGTTTTGAAGGTAAACCTCTTATAAGGCTTCCCCTTACTAGTTTATTCATTATTTTGAAATTTACATGTCCAAGCCTCCTATGCTAAAGATTAGATTCATCTGGTGTGCCTTTTGTAAAGAGACAAGTGAGACCTCCTTGAGAATAACAAATCTTACATCAACACGTACATTTATCCTTTCTAGGAACTTTAAGCAAAACATGACTTTCATCAGTTAACTTAAAGTCTGGAGACAGAACAACACATTCAGTATCAGTAAAAAGAACACTATTCTTCTTGTCACACATTTGTGAGACACTGAAAAGGTTAAACTTTAGTTCCTTTACAAAATACACATCTTCAAAATCTAATTTACCAGTTCTTATTTTACCTTTCCCAGTAATTTTCCCTCCTTTGGAATTACCTCCAAAGGCAACAAATCCTCCATCAATTTCTTCATAATCTGTAAGATAGGATCTGTTTCCTGTCATGTGCCTAGAGCATCCACTGTCAATCACTCCTTTATTCTTCAAATCTTGCTGTGGATTGCCCTGCACATAATGGTAGGAAAATTAGTTTCTTTTGGGGACCCAAGCCATTACTGACTTGGATCTGCCTTGTGCATCAATATAGTCAAATCTTTTAAAGGACATTGATGCACTATTGTTTCTGGAGACATGGTCTAAAACTTTGTGCTTTGGTCTCCAAACCTAACATGCTGAGGCCTTAACAGCATTTCCCTTGTTTTCCTTAACAGCACTAAGAACTGCTTTTGGCCTAGCAGTATTAACCCTTGTTCCCTTAACAGTATTAACCTTTTTAGTGAAATTACTGTTATTAGCTGCTGTTATTTTGTTAAAAGGCCTTCTAGTAGTTGAATATGCATTATTAATAACATTTTTCATGGGTCCTGCATTATTCACTGCTGTTCTTGATTGAACAGTATTAACTGGTCTAACAACATTAACTGAAATTAGGCCAGACCTAGTTAAGACTGTTCTTGGAACCATGTTCCTTTTTGGACTAGGGTGAGTTAATTTAGAGAAATTCTATTTGCTTACCCTTTGAACATTGGTCTAAACTGGTTTTGAAAATCTTCCATTATTATACCAGTTATTGCAATCATTCTTTAAATGATCAAAACTACCACACACATGACAAGCTTTGTTGAACATCTCAAAATTACTCCCTAATTTTTGAGACATCTGTTGGTTTCAGTTTCTCTTGTTTCCTCTAGAACTAGGTGTATTTTGCCTATTTTTATCAACTAATGTTTTCCTAGGAGATTTTACTTGCTCAGTAGACTTAATAAAGTTTATCTTAGCAAAACTAGGTTTATTAAACATCTCAACTGTTTTAACCTTAGGCACATTTTCTTCATCACTATAAGATACCCAATCCTTAATAATTAGGGCTTTATTTTCTTTTCTAGCAGTCTCAGGTTCGTTAGTCTTAACAGTAGGCTTTTCAACTACAGACTCACTAACAGACTCATCAACAAAATCATCTAGACTAAGATAAACTAAATTAGATTTTGGTGGCATAAAATTCCCAGTATAAGGAGGTGGGACAGCATTATACCCTAATCCTATTTTACACTTATCCATTATCTGTCTGTCTAGAAGTTTATTTAGGTTTTTTGATGAATTTTCAAATTTTTGTATTGTAAGTTGATCCTCATCATTTTATTTTGTAGCCAATTCTAACTTCCTTTTAAGCTCTATAATATCTAAATCTCTTAAATAGATTTCACATTTTAAGAGTTTTATATCTTCCTCATACACAAACTCATTTTTCATAAAGACTAACAGTCTAGCTTCTACAGATTCTAAACCAGTTTTATAAGAGACAACACTTATCCTAGCTATTCTTAAGTCTTTAACTAATTGTTCATTTTATTCTTTTAGATCTTTTACACATTTTAAACAAGATGAACAACAATTTGAGTCATTAGATACCTTAGAGTTTGTAAAAGAAGTTAAACTTGTTGAATAATAAGCCATAAGAGCAAAATTGGTTGGACATTCTTCTGCTTGGTCACTCCAATCATAGCCAAAGCCATCATACCGAGATACTAAGGCATTTAAAGTAGTTTCCTCAACTGGCATAGTCCTTCTGGTAGGCTCCCTGTTTTTGCTGTCTTGTTCCTGGGTGCCCTGCACTCCCTTGCAAAGTGTCCTCTCTTGTGGCAGTTGAAACACTCCACCTTGGACTTGTCAAACCTAATTCTTTCTTTGTTGGCCATGTCCAGCTTCCTTGTAGTATTCTTCAGGAATCTTCTTGCCCTCATAGTCAGCATAGCAATGTTCCACCTCAAATCCATCTCTTCTAGATCACCAGGATTGATTTGTTATAGATCTTCATTATCTAGTTGTGGAATACTTAGTTGGCTAGCAAAGAAGGAATAAATCACAACATCACTCAAATTTTTAACAGTTGTTGAGCTATCAGCAGCACCCTGAGTGCTAGTAGTATTAACACCCTGAGCAGTATTAACTGCTCTGTTAGTGCTGCTTGAGGACAGAAAGGCTACATTGTGTGAGTTTGTGGTTGAGCTAGATGTCCCTTTGACCTCTGATTCATAAGCCTTCAGGTTGTTAAAGAGGTCATCCAAACTTAATGTCTTAATCTCTGGTTTGTTCCTCCACACAATAGTATGCATAGTCCATTCTTGTGACAAACTTCTCAAGAACTTCTGATTGATGTCTTCTTGAGGGATGACTTCACCATGCATCTCCAGTTGACTAATTAGCTTTTGAAGCCTTTCATAGGTTTGTTCAATCACTTCTGTGCTGGAAGCAGCAAAAATTCATATTGCTGCTTTAGTAGATTTTTTTGAGTTTTCTTTGTAGCAGTATTACCTCCAAATCTGTTCTCAATAGCCTGCATCAGTGTCTTAGCATCCTTGTATGAGTTGAACTTTAATTGATGCTCATTAGGTAAGGCCATCAACAAAGTGCTTCTTGCCTTCAACTCTGCCCTTCTTTGTGCCTTCTCTTCAACACTTGTAGGAGGGATAACAGTCTCCTTACCATCAACAGTTTTTGTTACTATGGGTGCATTACCATTTTCTACGATCTCCTATAGAGTGTAATCAATGCACTGTAGGTACTGCTCCATCCTCATCTTCCAGAGATCATACTCACCAGGTTGGAGTATGGGTAGCTTGATGGTTTAAGTAGATTGAGAGTCCATTGCTTCTTGAAAAAGTAGATCTTGTGTGTAGTAAAGGTTCTTCTTATTCAAAGCTTCTCACAAGCTCTGATACCACTTGTTGATCCCAATAGAATAGATCTTGCTTAGCTTGTATAAGCCTAAGTTGTATTGAATAAATCCAAAACAACTATGATAGAAACTTTGATTGTGAATATCAAAGACTATGCGGAATCTAGTCAATGATACTAAGAAGAATTTCAATGAAACAGTAATGAATAAGATTAATAACAAAACTGTTTACCAAAATTTCAGCCTTAAAATAATACGAACACTCTTAATAGTGTTAAGGTTTACAAAACCTTGAAGCTACAAATAGATTGACAGAACAATGAAAAGATACCAATCTCTATGCCCTAGGACCTCCTTTTATACACCAAGGAGTCCTAACTGGCTTACAATATTTTTCTGAGTTATTATGATCTCCTAAACAAATAACTTATACGTATCTTTTACAAAAATATCTCATACATATCACATAAGCAATCTTTTTCTTCAATCAGTCTTTATCCATTAGTAATTGTAATTCTGTCAGCAGTTGTAACTTTGTACCAACAACATTAACTCTGAACACTAGCAGCAGTAACTTATACATCAGCAGCATTAACTATGTACAAGCAGTAGTAACTACATAGAACATTTTCTTCATTCTCCACCAGCAGTACTAACTTTACTCTAGTAGTACTAACATATACTAGCAGTTCTAAGTTACACTAGAAGTACTAAGTTTATACTGGCAGTACTAACTGCTTAGCGTATTTTTCACAATCTTTTTGCTAGCAGTAGTAACACAATCCTTTCTTCTTGAGCAACACTAACTTTGATAAGAGCAACAGTAATTCCAAACAGCCTTATGAAGCTTTTAACCCCAACAATAGGATCTGAATTTGTCAAATGCAAAAACTACAACCATAAGTTCTTTTTCGGTTACGGTGTATTTTTGTTAAGCTGGGTTAAGGGTTTTACTTGCGAAATAGATTGGGTGAAAGTTTTTACCATCTTTTTGACCTAAGACTACTCCAACTGCGAAATCACTTGCATCACACATAAGTTCAAATGGAAGATTCCAATTGGGGCTTACGATCACAGGAGCATATGTGAGTTTCTCCTTCAATAAATCGAATGCTTCTTGACATTCATCATCGAATTCAAATGGAGTATCCTTTTCAAGCAGCTTAGTTAGAGGTCTGGAAATTTTTGAGAAATCTTTAATGAAACGTTGGTAAAAACTGGCATGTCCAAGAAAGCTTCTAATACCTTTAATATTAGTAGGGGGTGGAAGTTTTGAGATTATGTAGATCTTTGCTTTGTCGACTTCAAGTCCTGCACTGGACACTTTGTGTCCAAGCACAATTCCTTCTTTGACCATGAAGTGACATTTTCCTAATTTAGGACAAGATGAACATCTTTACAACGCTGGAGTATTTTATCGAGGTTGTTTAGACATTTGTCGAAAGAGTTTCTGAAGACGGAGAAATCGTCCATAAATACTTAGACTGATTCTTTAATCATATCGTGAAAGATTGCCAGCATGCACCTTTGGAATGTGGCAGGGGCATTACATAGTCCGAAAGGCATTCACCTATAAGCGTATGTTCCAAAAGGACATGTGAATGTTGTTTTCTCTTGATCATTAGGATCGATAGGAATTTGAAAATAGCCAAAAAAAACCATAGAGGAAACAGAAATATTTATTCCCTGCGAGTCTTTCTAACATTTGATCCATAAACGGCAAAGGGAAATAATCTTTTACGGTTGCTTCATTGAGTTTACGATAATCGATGCATACTCGCCAACCCGTAATGGTTCTTGCTGGGACAAGTTCATCATTTTCGTTGGTGATGACTGTAATACCACCTTTCTTTGGTACACAGTGAATAATACTAACCCAAGGACTATCGATAATTAGATAAATAATACCAGTATCCAAGAGTTTTATGATTTCTTTCTTAACAACTTCTTGCATATTTAGATTCAACCTTCTTTGTTTTTGGACAACTGGTTTCTTGTCATCCAGAAGTTGTATCTTGTGTTTGCAGAACGATGGGCAAATACTAGAAATGTCTGTTGTTTTCAGGCAAAAGCTTCCTTGTATTTTTTTAGGACGAATACAAGTTTGTTTTTATTTTCTTTGGAAAGCTGAGATGATATGATAACAGGAAGAAAAGAGGGTTCTTCCAGGAATACATATTCCAGATTATCAGGAAGGGATTTGAGTTCAAGATCCATAGGAGGTTCTTCAAGGGATGTTTTGATTTTATAATCTGTATTGATTGTGATTTTCTTAAATGGTGGTTCTATGGTATCGGATTCAGAGTCAGAGTTTTCATCGACAGTCATTGCCATGAATTCATCGAATTCAGTAAAGATTTCTTCTTCAAGAAGGGTTCCTTCGATGGAATGGAGGATTTTACTACCTTCGTCTAGAAGAGCATTGAAATCTTCTTCTAAGATTTTATCGATGACATCGATACTGAAACAGGTATCATCATTCGAATAGGAGTGTTTCATCGCAAAATCGATATTGAAGATCACTCGTTTAGTTCCAACTCCAAGATTGAGTTGTTTCTGTTTAACTTGAATAACTGCATTAGCAGTGTGAAGAAATGGTCGTCCCAAGATGAGGGGAACTTTGCTATCTTCTTCCATTTCGAGAATAACAAAATCGGCAGGAAAGTTGAATTTACCAACTTCAACGAGCATATTTTCAGCTATTCTAATATGATAATGGAATGATCTGTCGGCTAATCTCACGCTCATTTTGGTAGGTTTAAGAGTTTCGAGAGATAGTTTGGCATATAAGGAATACGGCATAAGGTTAATGCTAGCACCAAGATCGGCTAAGGCATTGCAGGAGAAAGTTTTGGTGAAATTACATGGAATAAGGAAGCTTTCAGGGTATCCAAGTTTGGGTGGAACTTTGTTTTGGATCATTGTTGAACTTTCATCGCTTAAGAAAGCGGCAGAAATTTGTTTGATTTTGTGTTTGTTGCTTATTAGTTCCTTGAGAAACTTGCCATAATTAGGCATTCCGGCTAAGACGTCGATAAGAGGTACATTGATTCGAACGGCGCGAATCATGTCAAGAAATTTTCTGTATTGGGCTTCCATTTTCTCTTTCCTTAGACGTTAAGGATACGGGATTTTTGGTTTGTATGGTTTGGGTAATGGAGTTTCTTTGACTGGTTTGGAATCTTGAGTTTTTGATTGTGGTGTAGGTTCTTCGTCTTCATCATCACTATCGAAATTGATAAGGGTTTCAGAATTGTCTTGTTGATCATTTGGGTTAACTGGTGGGTTATAGTGTAACATTTCAGATTTTCAGGTCATTTTACGACTTCTATTATTCTTCACTATTTATTTTAGTCTGGTACGCGTCTACTTTTAATTTAACCTTTAAGCTAAATCGCGTAGACTAGAAATAATCATTTAACGTAAACGGTCACCAAATAAATTAAGGTTTACGTCAAGCAAGTGTTATGTAATTATTAGGAAGATAATTATTGACTTTGCGCATTTTATTTTTATTGGTCACGTAAAAGGCTTACGTTTCGCAATAAAATACCTTTAGACACACTCCGGAAATACCTAGACTTACCTAGACTCAAACCAATAACCACTTTTAATCCTTAAACACAAAAATTATTCAATTCTTGTGTTGATAAGTCATTATGGCCGAATATGGGTAAACAAAACCCATAAACCACTCGTCCCACATACATACACAACTAGGAAATCTTCATATCATATATTAAGTACATGTACAACATAGGATTAATTAAGGCTTGTCCTTAATGTCTCTAATTAGCTTAATACACATTGGATAATAACCAACTTGGATCCTTTCCTTTGCTCATTGATACCCGCGGCCAACAACAACAACACACACAACCATAAGATTTCCTAAATCTTGTACAACATAGAACAATTAAGGGATGTACTAGGGAGGTATTAGCAAAACCATTTGAGCTAACTAGAAACCATAAAACCACCACTTAGGGCACGGTTTGGTTTAGAAAGGGAACTAGAGAAAGTTAACCAAGCTTAAGCCTATATATACCCACTCCTACTTAACACTTAACATTTCTTACAACTCTTAAACACACAAACTCTCTCAAACAAAACCATATTGTTTTCTCTTCTTGTTTTCGGGTCACACAGCCGAGACACAACACCACAATTTGCAAGCAAGTATTCTAAGGTATTCGGGTTAAGCTAGGATTGGAATATACAATCGTACATATACGATTTGGGTTGTCATTCTACACGTTCAACTCGAAACCAAGGAGCTAGGACTCATTGTAAGTATCTTAGTTCGTATACATGTACACGTCTTGTAAATATTCGACATATGTGGACTTGTGTGGTGAACTAGAAGCCATAAGGCAAGTAACAAGAAGCTTATGTATAAACTTGGATGTTTAAACTTAACATGCATACGTAAAATATAAGCCGAGGGCTTGGTAAAACGTTTTAGAAATGTTTTAGAAAGAAAACATGTACATGTCACGTATAATAAATAATTAACGATTCGTTTTGCTCATAAAGGGAATGTACACTATGTTATATGCGAATTAGGGTTGCTAAGAACTTAATAGAACGAGTTTGGAAAGGGTTGGCATGCGTAACCATGATCCTAGTAGTGTGACGAACTCATACAAGCTTGTAGAAGCTTGATGAGCCACGTCTCGGATACGAGACTCATTAAGATGGGTATAGAATGCGTTAATATGCTAAAACACGATTAAGTAATGCTTAACGAGTGCTTAATAAAAGGTTAAAAGCCCTAGAAACCAACTAGTAAGCTTAACGAGAACCCAACAGCCTACTATTGGGCTAAACATGCCTAACAGGCCATAACCGTGGGGTCCATACCTTATTAATAATCTCCTTGAGTTTATTACGGGGTCTAATATACTTATGGGACTTATATGGACCTTATTATGCATTAGAAACGTAACCGGACCCTTAATGGGTTTGGTAACCCATTACCATAGCCAAACATGAGTCCATAAGCCACGAATAAGCTTGAATAGCTTATTTGTAAGCTTATGCAGCTTATTGGGATTATTATAGACTTAGAAAGACTAATAGACCAAATTTAAGCAAGCCTAAACATGCACAACCCTTACCGGGTTCATAATGGGCCCAAAAGCGCATTACCGAGAGCTTATAGCTTATGGAATAAGCCGAACAGTAAAAACAACTTAACCATAATCCTAAGTGCTTAATGAGACTAGGAAAATAAGTTGTATCATGTATAAACCCTTTTGAAACCTTTCGGGTTACGGTTATTGGGCTAACGAGCCCAATAAGCTCAAATAAGCTTATCCAAGCTTATTATAAAGCTCAACAGCTTCATTAAGCTTAAATGAGCTTAATGAGGGCATGTGTGCTTTTAAAGTCTTTATTGGACCTTTAAATTGCTTATTGGACCTTAACGGCCCCAAAAGCCCAATAAGCTTAAATAAGCTCACCCGAGCTTATTTATAAGCTGCCACAACCTATGTAGCTTATTGAAGACTAATAGAACCTATTGTCACTTGTTAGAAATTAATTGGGCTTAAAATGTAATTTTTAGAAGTTAAGGGACTAAAAGTGTCAAAAATGGAAACCTAAGGGTTTAAAATGTAAATAACCTATTTTTATAAACATAAGGACTGTTTTTGCCAATAATGAAAACCTAATGGTATTTTATATAATTAAGTGATTTAAATAAACACTTATAGCATCAGACTAGTTATACTATAATACGGATACTTATACAACTAAAACACGTGAATAATAAATACGTATATTTATTATTAATACTTTTACACCGGGTATATACTAAGCAAAGAAGTGAGGATGACTAATTTGATGTGTGTGTGTCTGTCAGCAGTATATAAGAGTAATATTTGTTGCACCTGTGTTAGTGCGATAGATGTGAGTCTTGTGGGGGTTGATGACTAAGAAGTGATCATGTGAAGTCACATGTGAGTGTGTTTATATGTACTTTGTGTTATAGTACAGAGATGAATAGCCATCTAATGGATGGATGGACGTTGTTGACTTTATATAGGTGTTGTCACTCAGACTTCTCATTGTGTACTTAGCCGCGAAGGTGTGTGAGGAACACACCGCATGTATATGAAACTGAGTTCAGTTAATAGACTTATAGCTGTTCGGTGTTCATAGTGATCACGCCAGTGTGGAGAGAGAGCGCACTCTATGTATATTCTTAGTGAGTTGAGTTACTGAGTGATCTCTCGCGTATAAACCTGTGGTTTAGGCTTGGGTGAAGGATGCATTATGTGTGTGCTCATAGTCACGTGATTGTGTACGCCTGATGACGATGGTGTGTGCTAGGAATCACATTAGATAGAGAATGTATCATGATTGAACACAGGGCGGGTGTAAAATACTGTTGTACGCATTTACTGTGTGCGCGGCGCATAGTCGCCTCTCCGTATTAAGAGGCGGGATTCACATTGTTGTGAGGCTGATTTGTAGATCAGTGGTCTAGATATCAGAGAGATCGGTCCGTCGCTGTATAACGTAGTAGATCAGTGTTGGATGGTGGGTGCGGTACAACTGATGTGTGCGCTCTACTGTTGTTGGACCGTGTTGGGTTGTGTGTGCTATGAACTCTTAGGATGTCTCATGTGCGTTTGAGTGATCTCAGTTTAAAGCTCGACTGTGGTTGTCGATGTCTGTGATGATTGTGACATGTGATGAGTCTTGTTGAGGCAGAGTGCAACGCGCTTGTAACATGTGTCAGTGAAGTGTGTGGTTTGTCGCTCGCGATGTAGTGAGTATGAACTTCTCACATGACATGTGAGTGGTGAGCAGCCCGTTGAGTGTCGTGGCCCACGCAGAGAATGGGGTTCGCTGTGTCTAACTAAGATGGCGGTGAGGTAATCTGATAGCGACCTCCGATGTTGGCGTCGGATTTGCTTCTCAGATGTAGTGTAGCTCTAAACGCTATAATACGAGTGTCGTGCTAGTACAGATTCGAGCTATGGATATGTTAGGATGTCTTGTATACGCTGTGGCGCTATATTATTAGCAGAGTTAGAGGTGGCCAACAGCCCGTTAGTTGGGACCCACGGCTTATTATTAAGCTCACTTGAGCTTATTGATGGGTTAAGAGCTTATTTAACTTCGTTAGATAGTAAGTCACGAAAATAAGTCCTATCGGGCCACTAACGAACTTATCAAGCCTTTACGAGGCCCAACACGGGCCCAACAGCCAAATAAGCTCTAACAGCTTATTGGGGGAAGTAAGACAGAAAGTTAGGGCTTTTAGGAAGTCTAAGTAGCTAATGGACCTTAAGAGATCAAGCCTAAAAGCTTAAAAGGCTTATCGAGTTCATAATGGGCCCAAAAGCCCATTAACGAGGATTATTATCTTATTGAATAAGCCATACAATAAAAACAACTTAGTTATAATCATAAGAGCTTAATGAGATAAGAAAAATAAGTTGGATCATGTATTGAAACTCTAATGGACCTTGAAAACCTTTTGGGCTAGGGTTATTGGGCTAACGAGTCCAATAAGCTGAAAATAAGTTCATCCGAGTTTACTATTAATCCAAACAGTTTCAATAAGCTTAAATAAGCTTAATGAGGGCTTATGTACCTTTGAAAACTAAATTGGACATTTATATGGCTTATTGGAGCTTAATAAAACTTATTGCCACTTGTTAGAACTTAATTGGGCTTAAAATGTAATTTTTGTAAGTTAAGGGACTAAAAGTGTCAAAAATGGAAACTTAGGGTAGAAATTGTCAAAACTAAAATTTTATAAAGTCTAAGGACTGTTTCTATCAAATTCTGAAACTTGAGGTACTGTTTGAAAGTACAAGGACCAAAAGTGTACTTTTCTTAAGTTAAAGGACTAAAGGTGTGAATATGGAAACCTAGGGGTTTAAAAATGTAAATATTATATTTCATAAACATAAGGACTGTTTTTGTAAATATAGAAAACCTAAGGGTACTTTATGAACAAAAGTGATTTTTATAAACACTTAACAAATCGGACGAGTTATAATATTATTCGGATATTATACGAATTAAAACACGACCTAATAAATATGAATATTTATTAATAACGCTTATACATATACTTGAACGTGTGTAATCGTACACCTTCCCAAGAGCCAACAAGTAAAGATAACAGTATATATATAAACTAGCAATTTATTGTAGTTTATGCATTAAGTCGTTAGCCTAAACTTGTAGACTAAGACTGGCCATATTTACTTAGGTATTTAACGGTGTGAATCATTTGCCCTACTTGGATATATTTATCATTCACAGAGGACTACCTACTCAGGTGAGTTCACATCCTCATGTTTTACAATTATTTAAATGATTTACATCTTTGGGGTGAGAACATGCTTTGTTTTACAAATTGGACGCAAGTGTACATTTTATACTATGATTACGTGTTTGCCTAAGTAGTGAAAACCCACTGAGCCCTTTATCATGAACTGTCAATTACTAGATTGTGAGCGCGTATGTTATAAATAGATCTATTTGGGATAGACATCCCCGTTTAGGTGAGTAGCGCTCACTATGCCGGTTTGCTGGACAACAAACGTATACCATGTCAGATTTGGGATTTTACGGGTTAGACATCATTCACGAGCATTATTGGAAATTTATTTGCATTCATACATGTCAAGCTTCAGTGTCATGAGCTTA